>JAVHNF010025040.1:5448-27198 GCA_034783455.1 Micropsitta finschii | reverse complement strand
AGAGCGAGTAGAGCATGTACGTTTGCACTCTGCTCCCACATCCAAGGATCCAGGACAGAAAGCTGGTGCTGTGCCTCTTCTACTGCACAGACTGCCACCTCAGCTGTGGAACCAGTCCAACAGAGCAGAAGACTCTTCTGCACTGAAGTCAGCACAATGCCTCAGGAACTGAAATTTACAACACACAAAGCAGGGGCATGCAGTTAGTTGGTTTGTTTATGTGCATATTCAGATCCTACCTGTATCCGTTCTGCTCCATTAGGCAGTAGAAGCTTGGAACAGGGAAGGGATTGCAGAGACCCTTTGTATTTTGGTTTGGCTTTGTCAGCTCACAGGCCTGACAGAAAAAAGGAAGGGGAGGGAAGAAATCTGTTTGCTCTCCCCTCACTTCTTGGTTCTCATGCCTCTGCATGTTACTTCTGAGATAGAAATGAACACACTCACAGCACCGTTCCTCTCACCTTTGCTGGAGGATTGGAAAGGAGATTGCTAATTCAGCGATGTTGTAGTACAATGTACAATGTATAACCCATGTAAATAGGTTAAGCATAGCTTGAAATTTCCCTCAACTAAATGTGCCTATGCCAGGCAGCTGGATGCCTGGGTGGAGCATGGATGGACCTTGGTTCTGCCAGAGAAAGGGTTTCTGGGTAAGCAGAAGTTACTGAACACCCTCGGACAAAATGGGTTTAATGCCGAATGATAACGTGGTTAACAAACTCCATGCCATCAAACTTCTTTCAATGAGCTCATATTAGGAACATTTTGCTTCAATAAATATTAAGCAGAGCACTAATTCTTAACCCTTTCTCTGTATTTCCATCACTTTATCCTAATAATTTTTAATTTACTTTCCGGATTTGCTGGAAGGCAGTGTTTCCCCAGCACAAGCTTTACATAGATCAGTCCCTTTGCAGTCTTTCAGGTTCAATGTACAGCTTTGCATTCCATAGTAATGTAGGATAGAAAACATGAAAAAGTGGTCAGGGTCATTTCTAGTGCATGAGATCTTCTACAGTGTTAGGATAAGCTTTGCAATTACTGGATCATTGCACTAATTCTTTATCTCTGTGCACATGTGCATATAATCAGCAGCCTTTAATGGAATGCATTATATTAGTCCTGTGTCATATATGGTGTGTCTTAATCCATCAAGAGGATGCATGAGCAATGGTTAGAAATGAATGTAGGAGTGTGTTTAAGGCAGGAGCAGAGGTTCTAATTACTTCACATATTTCACGTATTTGCTAAACCAAGCTGTCATGCTGCTATTGATTATAATTGTCTTCTGTCATTGGCAGTTGATTGTTCTGTGATTTCTGTGTCTAATGAAAATTTGTTTTAAATAGAAAATTGTTTTTTTACTATCCTCGATTCACTTAGAGAATGTTTGGAAAGTGGCTACGCTGATATTTTTACTTTTTAGTACTCAGAATCATAGAAACATAGAAAGTTTTGGGTCAGAATGTCCCTTAAGATCACCTAGTTCAAACCCCCCTGCCCTGGGCGTGGACATCTCCCACTAGATCAGGTTGCTTAAGGCTCTGTCCAACCTGTCCTTGAAGCCACCACATCATACATCATACACCATACACCATACCAACACCATACATATTGAAACTTTTTTTTATGCTCAATAATACTTCATTGAGAAAATTTAAATGGGTGCATTTAATTCTTCAGTGCAGCTCATAGTACTTATGCATGGAAGAAATGTCTGGTTTCTTTAGTATAAGTGTAGATTCTTAATGGAAAATAAAAGGAATAATTTGGTTTTATCTGTCTTCATATTATTACAAACAGCTAGGAAGTTAATTGAAGTTATATCCCTTTTTGAAAGCTATGCGATACAACACATACCTAAGAATCAGGTATTGAAACTCAGTGATACCTGTCCAATGCAATCTACCTGAGGTGTTATTACTCAAAATAAGTCCGAAAGATCCTTACTGAGATTAAAGAGCCTACACTGAGATTAAAGTCAAACAAAAGCAGGCCTTTTTAATTGTGACAAAGATGGTCAAATGTGTGTATTTTAACTTCAGTGTTTAACTAGGTGAAGGCTGAGGGTTTCATCTCAGTTCCTCCTGCTTTCTTGCCTCAGGAAGTGACTGAAGCCTTGTCCTGAGACAAAAGGAGAGGATACCCTGAGGCAGACCTCATGGTCTTGATTTCTCTGTCAGAGTGAATGTAGCAGAGAGGAACAGACTCTCCTTCATTCATTTGGTCCAGAACTATGTGTTAATTATTGAACTGTGTCTTCTGTAAGGCAATGTGGGGCTCTACCAATGCAGCGTGAATGGAAAACAGAAAGGGGAGACAAATGGAAAAATCTCTCTTCCTCATGGTCAGTTTCCAATTATCCAGTCCCAGTTTTACTATCAGAAATGCACTAAAAGGAGCTGCACAGTGTCTTGTTACTCTTTTATGTACAGATACTCAAAAGTCTATGGCTACTAGCCTGGTCACTGAAGAGAAAAATAAAAGGTAATGAGCTGTTTTGATTATGCTAGAAAATGGATGAACAATAACTGTAAAGCCAAGCTTCTGCTGTGAAAAAGTGCACACAGCTTTAAAAAGATACAATTGCCATTGTGTTATACATCATTTTTTAGCATATCTTGTTGTAGAGGGAACCATTGATATCTGAGGCCTATGATAACCATGCTATGTTTATTACTCCTTGGAATAGATGATAGAAGAACAGACAGCTGAACTTCAGCAAAAGGCATAATGTTGACGCACTAATGAGACACTGCTCCTAAAGATAAAGCATAATACTTTTTTTTTGGTTTTCCCAACAAGTTTCATAGCTGGAGCCTTTAGTATTACTATGATGTAACCATTTACCTATAAATAGCATCACGAAAACAGTATCATAGATAAAATGCTTAGAAAACTTCTGCGGTTTTTAAACTTTTGAAGTAATTTACAGGTGAGCTGTAAGAATATTGAAAACATTCTACTAATATATTTCAAATTGTATTCTAAAAGTCCTTAATTCTGTTCCAAGTCTCTTCTATATTATGCAGTCAAAAGATAGAGAAAAGATGTGGAATAATGACAGGATAGCAGTAGTAAAAAATGTAATTTATTGTTATTATGGAAATCTGTCCTCAGTTACAATTTCTATATGTAATGGTATTTCTGCAGTCCCCAGTTTGTCTTCAGATGACTTAAGCCTTTGACAGGTTGCTAATGTAGAACATGATATTCACTTTTGGTCAGGTTGAACAAGCTGCACCTCCAATGTATGGAACACCTCTATGTATTTTATTGACCTAACAGAAAATACTTAGGTCTTTCGAGTCTTCTACTCACTCCTTCATTGATTGACACCCTCTCAAAAAACCTTGATGAGTCTCACATCCTCATCAGCTTTTTGCGGATAACCTTAGATGCACAGGAAAAACAGGGAGTGCCCTAGCTAGGTGGTTTGTCAGAAATGGAAAACTCAGCCAAGGAATACTGAAAAGTCAAATTATAATGGTCCAGCTTTTTAGATTGTCAGTCCTTGAAATTTTAATGCTACTCACCTCCCACACTGTTATTTACTTTCCTTGATAAACAACAAAGCATGCTGGCAGAGAATTATTCTCCCACTGCATTACTCTCCTACAGGCAATAGAAAAATACATAGAAATAAATTGCTGAAGCATAAGTGCCATTTCTCAGAATTTCATGGGCTGTAGTCTTTGACGCTGACAGAGTTAATGTACAATATGCTTATTTACATAAATACTAAATGTACATAAACTCATTACAGAAAATATAAATACCTTAGATGCTCAGCAATAGACTATGTCTCAGACTTGTCTATTTTACAGTAAAGATATCCTTATCTTTTTTCCCTTCTGAAAACACAACTGTCCTGGAAACACCAAGCTGAGTGGTATGGTTGATATGTTTGAGGGAAGCTTACTAATGACTAAAGGAAATAATCTCGAGACACTATAAATAGTGGTCCTAAGGGAGGCCCTGAAAGTTCTACTGGACCACAGGGGGTTGCAGATAGTATCTTCCTCTAAGTGGGATGTCCTTCAGAGTTCTCAAACTCTCAAGTTTGTGATAATCGGAGGGATGTTGCCAAAAGACAGGACCTGGATGAAGTCCCCCCACTCCTCAGGACTCAACCCTTGCCTGTTGAGAAATGCCAAGATATTAGATGTGAATATTTTACTGATCTCAAGGGAATTTTTTAACAACTATACCTTTAGATGTCATTATGTATGTGTGCATGTGTATGTGTGTATAAATTTCTGTGTCAGTTGTCATAAATTCTATTAACTTCCTTTATAATAGAATCCTTTAGATATATACTGCTAAGTCTGAGACTAAGACTCAACCCCACCTAGGATCCCTTGGGAGTTTAGAAAGCAAGAGGGCCTGTTCTGAACCAGTAGGAGGGTGTCCATAATCCTTTGTCTGTTTGGTCTCTGTATCAACAATTTTTGTCTTGGTTTTTAATTTTACTTCTATGATTCATCCATTTAAGAAGTGATAGAGTGAACCTTGCCATCAGATTTTGTGAAGTCATGCCTACCTAAATCATTAAAATTGATAATACCTTTGATGGTGTTTCTTTGAGTAACTTTAAACAGCTCATTTTCATAACGCACACAGACAGATATGCCTATTTCCCAAGTACAATACATGATTCCTGTAGTGTTTGAATTCTAAAATAGTAGACATTCCAGTATCAAATGTCTTTCTACCTGTACCTTCTTGTGAAATGCAAACAAAAGGTTCATTTCTTGCTAGCTTGAAAACAAAACAAAACAAAACGACTTTAAATCCCTAAGCAAGTTGTGAGACAGAAAGCAATCAACTCTTCAGGGTAACCTGAGAAGGATGAAAAGTAATACCCATGATTTTCTGCAATCAATCCATCCTCGTGACAGGATATAACATGAATGGGAAGTGACCTGAACATAAACTATTCTGTTTGCAACTTTTTAATTGTAATTTTATGGGTTTATTCATATGCTGTAATAAATGTGCTACACCAGGCTGTCTCCAGGAGACAGCTATTTTAAGTATAATATGCTGTACTTTTAACTGTAGCTGTAATTTAACTTCTGTGTTTGACCTTATAGATTGTCTTGCATCCTAACTAAACTACTCTTGTTATATTAGTTTATTCTTTTTACTTGGTCTTCCCCTTTTTATTTTTTAAACCAAATCTTTCACCTCTGAAAGTCATTTTGAAGAAGAAAGCAGGAATACAGTTCTGGGTGTGCCTGCTCCAGTAGTGCATTGAAAGATCGATTTGGACATGAAGCTTTAGTTTTTACCCCCATGCAAGCCTGCCAAGCAGTGTGTCTTGTTATGCCAGGAACTCTCAGCTTCAATATGTTATCAGAAATCCATATATCAGGCAGACATACTGAATGACTTTGCATTTCCTTACTTAAAGAAAATCTGCTTGTTTCTGTTATAGTTAGATATATGTATTTTGCAATGAATAAGTTTTTTATAATTTCCTCAAAATATGTAAACATCCACATTTTAAAAGAAAAAAAAGAATAAAAAAGATTCTATTTTCTACTGGCATTTACTCCAAAATTAAATTACATAACTGACTGTAGCTTGATATCAAGTTGTATCTGTAGATGAATATCTTGGATTCACGTTAAATCAAACACATGCTATTTACAATACAATAGAGACATAATTCTTCTTTCACAATTCCCACCTTGATTTGAGCTTGAATACTTTTCTGAATGGATATGGTTTACTGCAGAATTAATTTAATCTTTTTTCTTGTATCATCAATTAGACAAGTTACATGATACCTACTTAAGCTGTTAACTGCTTCCGAAGCAAAAGTCAGGTGACAGTAACGACTCCATTCAGTGTAAAGGAGCTGAACAGACTTACAGAAAGTTGATGAAGCATCCAAAGATAGATTAACTTCAGGTTCATTCTGCAAACTAAAAGAAAAAAGTGCTGCTGCTAGCACTAAAAATAAGCACACTGAACAATTTTACAACTGCATTTAAATTTTTTACTTAAAATGGGCTAAATTTGTTTTTTAAAAAAGTCCATTTTTGTGCTTTACTGCAACTGAAAGAATGTCCATCACCTGTAAACAATGACTCTTATTGATAACTAAGTGATGCAGTAGAAAGCATACAAAGATATATCAGGTTGTGTCCTGAGGGAGTTCTCTTTTCTGAAAGCAGGAACAGGATTTATGAACAGAACTATAGGAGAAAATTCTTTCAAAACTTAAGGCTCTGATGATATTCAGCCCAGGCATTTGAGTCAGAATATATTATGCATTCATAGTGAAGCTCTTTTCCTTTCAAACTACAGCCAGTAATCACTTCTTCAGCACTATAAACGGAGGGGTCAGCTCATCACGTTGCTGTGACTGATGTCATGCAGTGCTGAGAACAAAATGTTGGACTACACTGGCAAAACTGTGAACTTTTCCTTGTGTTTTTAGCAGCAGCTGGGACAGACCAGATTCTAGTAGAATGTGATTTCCATGTTAGTTAAGTTACATCTCTTAGCAACTGTCTTATAAATTGCCCACACAAGTCCATAGACACAAGGATGACTGAGAAATAAGACATACTGGTAATAGAAATGCCAGACTATGATGGGCTACTTTGGATGTAGTCTTTGCAGCTCTATTACATTCTCAGACTGACCATATGATGTTTCGCACCTGGGAACATGCCCAGGACACAATCATTCTATGCTAAAATTATATTTCTATAATCTCAATAGGGAAGTGTGCAATTACGGGAGTGTTTTAGTTTGGTTCAGTGTATTCTGAAGTTAATAAACTGACTGCCCATACCTACCATTATATGGTTTGCACTATGGAGTGGTTTCAGAAGGCTTAAATTACATTTATTTAAATGAAACTGAACAGAAAAAGGTCGCTTTGATAGAACACCAAAGTAGTGCTAACTGCAAATGGGAGATCAGCCCATAGCATCAAACTCGCGCTACACACTAAAAGAAAGCATGTAGTGTTCTCATTTGCATTTGATGCTCCATGCCAGCTTTTTAATTCTACAGATCTACTTTTACTGGCCAGCAACATCTGTTAAGGTCAATATAGCTGTAGAGAAAAATGGGGGCAGACCACTGCTAAGGAGGCATACAAAATGCACTTCATCCTTTCACTAGTTTGTGCACAAAATAGAGAACAAGAATTAAGGTAAAGCCTATTCTACCTTTATTCTCTAGTTTAAAAAGAAGAAATTCATGAGGAAGCACAAAAATTTGGATTATAGTTAGCTACTGACATGGAGACCAAATCAAAATAGAAAATAATTCTGAATGCAATGTTTTTTCAAAGACCAAAAATGTTAATGGTGCAAAAAGTAAATGTTTTAACGACTGCCTTCTTACAGACATGTGTAGTGTAGACAGAATGTAATTACATGCATTTGTTACTTTTTTGTTCAAGCAACAGTATAAATCACAGTAATTTGTGTCTGACTTTTAAAGAACATACTGTAGATTTGGGCATGAATCAGGGAGAATGCCTTGGCTGAACTCTTTAGATATTACTCATTTGTTTGCTTTGATTTTTCCATGATTCTGTTTTTCTGTTGTATAGAGAAAACAGTATGGGAGATATCAGGTGGCTACTAATTAACAGAAACTCTCTAATTTATAATAATAATTGGGAGATCTACTACTAACCTTATAAATGAGCAAATGCAATTTAAAAAGTTAGGATAGTATATCACAAAATTCACCACTAATTTATTTGCTACTTTAGTTTTATTTATTTATGCTATTCATAGTGCATTGGTAAAATGCAGAGAACTGTTGTAAATGCAAATGCATCAGATTTATGCTTCCTAAACCCCTGTTCTGAACTCTGGGGAAGTTTGGAGCCAAATTAGGGCCTTGAACAAATAACTCAGACCTATCTCTACTACAGGGTAAAAAAAAAAAACCCACAGAACCAAACCCACATATATTTTAATTAATTTAAAATTATTTATCCATATATAGAAATATTTACAAAATTTGTTTATTTATTTACAATTTTACATGGCTGATATGAAGAGGTGATATAAAGGTACCAGCTGAAGCTACCTCATTTGAATTATTAAACCAACCATTTATCTCTCACGTCAATTTGCTACCACTTCTCCAAATTGGGATCTTCATATGTGTGCGTGCATGTTTGTGTGCAAAGATATATTTATTCTTTTTTTTTTGTCACATGTGATAGCATCTCACTACATCCTTTGACAAGGAGGGAAGAAGGGTAAAATGAGTAGGTCTTGATAGAAGAACATTTTCCCCTCAAATCACAACAGCATTATTTTTCTCATCCCATTCTCTGGGATAACACTGACTAATAGATTCATATTCAGATAATCTGTGTCTCCATGACAAACAAAGAAAAAGAAGCGCAGCACATTCTCTAACATTGAGAAGTCATAGGCAGGGTTGTTAACAGAGGTGCTTCTGAATTGCCCAGACTTATCCCTGCTTAAGGAGGTGTAGGTCAAAATCTGCATCCAAAACTGCCTTCAACACCAAAGTGAGAATGTAGCCTCAGGGAAGGAATGAGATCTGCACCTTGGCTTTTGAAGTGACTGGGAGTTGATCTTGGTAATATGGTGTCTTCAGTTCAGGGGAGGAGAATGGAAGAAGGAGAGAGAGAAAAAAAAATATTTCTGTGAAAAACTTCTAGCTGTCTTTTTCAAATGTCATAGCTTCTTCAGCTTCACAAGTGTTGCTGGCATCAACACCCTGTCACCCAGAAAACAAAGTCTGACTAGATGGTGTCTTCATGAATTTCTGTGGGATTCCTGGTTGTGCCTCCACTTGGCTGGAGATACACAACGTTTGTGACCTTCTATGGGTGGCTGGGCAGAATATCCCACACAGGTGCTTTCTGTGCCACATGAAGGAAGGTTGTACAGAAGCAGACTTTAGCAGTGTTTTATTTCCTTTGGCTTCTGAAGGTGAAATGCTGCCACTCGAAAGGGTTTGCATATTACACTGAAGTTAAATCATCCAGAGGTGGACACTTAATGTGAAGATGCAGTCATTATTTTAGTTGTTTCCAGGTAGATTAGTCACTATTGTGCTTTTAAAAATGTTTTTTACAAGAAAGACCAGACCTAAACATATCTTCCTGATTATGAAAATTAAGGCCACAGATTTGAAATATTTAGCTGGTATTATTTATTTTCTGAAAAGAAACATCACAACTGCTGTACAAAGAATGTTTCTTCGGTTCATAATGATTCTGGGAATAGAAAGACATCTGTGTGTTTGCTATTTCCTGATTTTAAGGGAACATATTTGGTACAGAATTTTAGGTTAAAAACATTGTTTCTAGGAGTCACAGTGTGCAGTTAAAATTGAGCTATTGACCCAAATAAGAAATTAACATGATTTTATTTTGTTTAGGGTCATTTGTAGATCAGGTAAAATGTTTATTTCCCCAAAGCTAGTAAGCTTTAATATCGCTAATGTTTTAATTTTTGCAAAGCTCTAGTGTGTCAAATTGTTGTGCCTGGTTATTCAATAGATTGGTTTCACAAATGTTAATGTATTCTTAATGATATTTTCTTGTGCCTAGGTGTCCTGGGTTCAGCAGTAGCAGTCATTTTTTCTTCTTCTTAGTAGCTGGTGCAGCACTATGGTTTTGACTTTCTGCCTGGGGAATTGCTTTAGAGTAACTTTTGCTCTTATATTCTGATTCTGCTCTCTCACTTAAACTGCTTGTTACATCAGTGTAATTCTGCCTAATACTGTGACTTGGTTTTTTGAAGACAGATCCTGCTTGACTAACCTGATCTCCTTCTATAACAAAGTGACCCTCTCAGTGGATGAAGGAAAGGCTGTGGATGTTTTTTACCTGGAATTTAAGTAAAGCCTTTGACACTGGTTCCCACTGCAGTCTCCCAAAGGGACTGGCTGTTCACGGTCTGAACATCCATACTCTTTGCTTGGTATAAAACTGTCTAGATGTCTGGGTGAATGGAGTTAAGTCCAGCTGGTGGTTGGTCACAAGTGGTGTTTCCCAGGCTTAGTACTGGGACTGGTTCTGTTTAATGTCTTTATCAATGATCTGCATGAGGAGATGTAAGTAAGTTTGCAGATGACACCAAGTTGGGTGGTCTGTTTGAGGGTAGGAATGTTCTACAGAGGGATCTGGACAGGCTGGATAGATGGGTTGAGGACAATTTTATGAGGTTCAACAAGGCAAAGTGCCAGGTGTTGCATTTGGGCCACAACAACTGGAGGCCTGGGGAAGAGTGGCTGGAAAACTGCCTGGCAGAAATGGACCTGGGGGTATTGATTGCCAGCTGGCTGAACATGAGCCAGCTTGTGCCCAGGCAGCCAAGAAGGGCAATGGCATTTAGACTGTATCAGCAATAGTGTGGTCAACAGTACTATGGAAGTGATTCTCCCCCTGTACTTGATACTGTTAAGGCCGCACCCTGAATACTGTATTCAGTTTTGGGTCCCTCACTACAGGAATGACATTGAGGTGCTGGCGTGTGTCTAAAGAAGAGGTTTTAATTGGATATAGGGAAAAAATTCTTCACCAAAAGTGTTGTAAAGAGTTGGAACAGGCTGCCCAGGGAAGTGGTGGAGTCAACTTTCCTGGAAGTATTTAAAAAATGTGTAGATACTGCACTTAGGGATGTGGTTTAGTGGTGGACTTGGCAGTGCTAGGTTAACAGTTGGACTTGGTGATCTGTCCTGGGTTCTCTCCAGGAGTCAAGGGAGGAAGGGCGGTGAGTGAGTGAATGAGCTGCCTGACTGGGTTTAAACCACGATATGATTTTAAAGGCTTTTTCCAACCTAAATGATTCTATGACCTGATACATATGATAGTTTGGAAAATTGAGCCCTTGATTTTAGCTAAACTCACAATGATGTAAATAAGTGCAGATGTTCTTTATTTAACTTCTAATGAATCTGGGTCAGCTCCCATTTCAGCATATGGAAGTGTGTTGTGTTAGATTCTCTCTTCACCTTGAAAAGGTTGTAATTTTTAGAATTCCAGATTATTTGTGATATTTTTAAAGACCTCCCATAAAATTTACAGAGCACCTGCCTTTTCTCTATTAAGCATCCACAGGTTTTAATGCCCATAGCCATAGTGCTTTTTCAATAATGCTCCGTCACCGATTTCAATATTTCAATGTACCGAACAATAAAAATCTTAAAGACTTTGTACATTATTATCATTATTAGACAGATTACTGCTTCCAGAGCTTAACAGTTTCTTCAAATGTCCTTGGGGGCTTGTGATTACTAGTGAACACCTTGCTAAACCTTAACACAAAAAAAGATTTTGTCAGTGTCACATTCTGGATGAAAGGCCCATTGTCACCATAATGTGTCAATAATGCTTTTAAAAAGTTAAGAGGAAGATATGCCACTTGATGACAAGGTGACTAGGTCGTGTGCTGTCTCTGGAGAACCATGAAACTGTAACTGCAATTCAGTGGTGGGCTTTGGCTCAGGGCTCTCTGGGAAGGTCAGAACAGCAGAATCTGCACACCTTGCTCCAGCTGTGCAATATTTCCCTTGAAACTATGCAAAGATTTATCTCACTGTCATATCCTCCAAACCTCTGAAGCAGCAAGTTCCAATTCCCTATGGTGCTACTTGCATTTTTTAGTGCTGTTTTTTTGATTACGCACATTTTGTTCCCTTTCTCGTCTTCATTTTTCTCTCTAGTTTACTACATTAAGATATAGGTATATGATATTCTAACCAAAAACAAAAATATTGGAGGTGGGGATGTTTGTGGGAGGATAGGACTTTGTAGATTAAGAAAAAATATTCCCGTGAAGTCGATCAGGCCATCTTTAAATCCACTTCATTGATCTCTAGGTCCTATTTTGACAACTCTGACTCGTTAGAAAGTAGTATTTATCTGATTATTTACCTAAACTTCATCAGCTGGTGAAATTTCTAATTCACAGGAAATTCTTTCATAACGATTAAAAACTTTCTTAGAACTTGCTGGGTAACTTTCTAGGTAGACTTTAAGATGTGTTATTCATCAAATAGCAAAAATCCAAATTATTGGAAGCTCAGCTGCTAATTAATCCAAGAAAGCAAAAATAATTGTATTTGTGGCATATAATTTATAGGTCACATAGATGTAAATTTCACAAAGACAAATATATACTTCTTTACACTGGATCACATACATCAGCCATAGAAGATGTTTTTAAACCCACGTCTATTAGGAGAAGAAGCAAGGTGGTTTACATTGTGTTTGGTGACAACAGTTGTTTTTTGCATGTTGTGGAAACAAAGAGATATTCACATGTGAAAACAGCTTTTTGCTTCAAGAAAACATCATGGATACTGACCAAAATACAGGGAAAAGCAAGTATTAATAAAAATGAGAAGTGTAAAGAAGCAATGGATTTTAAAACACTATGATTTTTAAGAATGCTACATTCTTTTCAAGTTTGTAATTTTTTTCATCTTTGATGTTTATTTTCTTTATGTCTTCAGGGCTACTTCATGTCTTCAAGGTTTTCACAACAAGGATTAGAAATCTATGTTTCTTTATCTTTGTAAATAAAAAAATTGTCTACTTAAGCAAGATCACAATCATAAAACCTGAAGCTTTAAGAAAAATGCTAAGATTATAACTTCCAATCATTTGCACAGAAAAATAACAGAAGTAACACACACCTTCATAGTGTGTACATGTAAATGTAAATATATATATACATATGTGCACACACAGACAAGACACACACATAAATGTATGTATATGTATACATGGATGTATAAATATATACGTGTGTATTCATCTGCACACACACTCCCGAGTAAATGTACCTGAGTGTTAGAAGATAGGAACTGTTTATAGCAAGCAGCAAGCTTGTCTGGAAAAGAGTATCTGTGAGATGAAAAACACACACTCCAGTTTAGAGACAGTAGTTATTGTCAAATATCCAGTACCTTCCCCATCTATGAAGATCTACATATGTATGTATTTTTATTAATTGTGTGGTTATTAACATACAAAAATAAAAACCCAAACCCAAACATGACAAAGTTACATGAACTCTTAGAAGCACAAATATAATTGGCACAAGGGGAAAAATCGATGCCTTTTCACTAGTACTTCTGTTTCAGCATTCATGAATTTTTTGTCTATGAAATCTTAAATAGTTGAAGTACCATAACGTTTGTTTGGAGGAAGTGGTGAGAGAAAAGCATAATGGCAGCTAGAGAAGTAAAAGCACTGAGTGATCAGAAGACGCTTTATGCTACTGGGTCCTGTCAGTAAAGTGAGAATGCCTTCCCTGAGTTGGCTTTTTATCAAGCCCTCACAGGTTTACAGTCATCACACTTAAAACTAACGAGCAATATAACCAGGTTTTAGCATTCACCATGAAGTTTCACTTGTTATTCGCTCAGCCTCTCTGCAATACAAAGAACCCATTTGTTAAAAAATTTGATTTGGGCATAATTCAGTGGGCTCTGGTGAAATGTTGCTGGTCTTGATGATTCCCCAGTGGAAGGCTGTAATGCCAAGAGAGAGTTCTCAGTTCTGAGTCTGTTGGTGAGAGTAGTAGCTGATAAAAATAGTTGAGCACAAGTAAGAGTCTGCTAAACAATAACAGTGCTTTTCTCATTACCTCTACTGAAATACTGGGCAGCGTTCAGCAGTATGTTAAGTAGAAAGATATTGATCAATTAGAGAATTTAGGGAAGAACAACAAATTAATTACTAGAGCTTGATAAGGATTTAGGAGATGGATTAAGGGTACTAAATTAGGTATGTGATGATGAAGCAAAACAAGGAATAAACCTCTCAAACCTCTCAGACAAACATCTCAAATTTGCTGGGGTTCAGTGTCTGAGGTAGTGCTACATGGTTCACATGACAGAAAGTATACCAGGTCAAAAAGATGTCACATTTGCTTATGTGAGAAAGATAAGCCATCATTTCCAGAAGGAGCAAGGGAACATGCTTGCTCACAGTACTGAGGCAGCTGCAGGGCAGCTGGGTAGCTTTTGTAGCTGAATGGCTCGCAGCTAGCTGCAGCTCTGCGGCAATGTGTCATCCACTCAGAGATTCATATATGGTCCTGATGACACATTGCAAATGGCCCAACAGTAAGGACTTAGCCATATAGGAGTGTGAAGAGGGGGCAGCAGTATGAGTCTTATGCTGAGCGTGTAAGATTTGATCAGTGAGAATAGTGTGAAGGTTGCTAGCTGCATGCAAACAGGGAAGTATATAATGCAGTAAGGGAAGATATAGCTAAGTATAAAATAAAGAAATTAAAAAATGAGGGTATCAAAAAAACAAACCACAACAACTACGACAACAAAAAACAACACAAAAGGGAGTTCTACTGAGGAACTGTCTGCTGAGAGAATCTGGAAGATGATTCACCACTCGTATTTTTAACATTATGCTGTATGAAACACTAGAAAGTGTGCTTTTGGGACTGAGCCTCCCTTAACAGAGAAACGGGCTTCATGATCAATGAATCTTCTCTGATTCTAATGTCTGCAGTTTTCTGAGTCTATTCTAAACAATGTTCGTATTTCTGCCCTGGAAGGTGCTGCTGCTGAGAGAGAAGAATTAGTTTACTGTTCCCATGAAAACAATGGAGTGCAATGAAAAAGAGCTTGTGAGGGATAATTAGAGCTATTAGCTAATAGACTAATAACATTTTTCTCATTATGTATGGTGGGAAGGAGGAAGAAGTAGGCAGGCAGGCCTCATACCAGAAGCTCTGAGTCACAACTTAGTCAAAGTTATGCTGCAGTCTTGCACCATTTCCCTTTTGTGGTGCCCGCCAGTTGTGTCCCCGTTAAGAACACTTGAATACTGCCATTTCTTCCCTATTGCACTGTGCCTCCTCTTCTGTGCACAAAGAGAGGGAGTAGGCAGCACCCCTCTATAAACTGGCATATATTAGCCTGTTTCTTCCTATCATGTCCCAGAGAAGTCCCAGAACTTCCTGTGCTTTTGTGAGAAACAGGTCACAAACATAAATTACTACCTTAGCTGTGCCCTTTCTTCACATGAGCAGGGAGAGAGCTGTTGTAAGAGAAGGAAGGTAACTGAGTTCTTCAGCATTCAGAGGCTGAAGGTCTGCTATGAAACACCTTCATGGGCCTAGCTCACATCACTGGCATGGGTGCTGGTTTTGCAGAGGAAAATCACTGGTTTGGAGTCTGCCCTTGAATCCTTTCCTCTCCACACTCATACACAGCTCAGGAAGAGTCTGGTGTTATGAGGCATTTCCTGCTTAGTTGCTTTTTCCAATGTAGGATGCAGGCAAAATTTTCTTTCTGGTCTTCTCAACCTTCTCTGTATTTATTTGGTTGCTTGCCATCACATTTTCCATTTTTTCTGTTACTCATCCTTTAAAAAAGACCACGTTGATTTTCAACCATGGTGTATACATATGCTTGTATATCTGTTAAAAGCATAACATGACATGTGGAAAACATGTAGTCTTAGAAATGGGGATTATGGGTCTAAGGAAGAGGTAAGTTTTGACTGGTTCTCATGATAAGAACATGACCAGGGAATTATATGTGCTTAGTTTGCTATAACAGCTTCAATTAGCACTGAAGTCAAAGCACGAACTGTAGCTGCACCACTGCATTGCATTCCTGGTACTATTATATATTAACCATTATACAATTGTACAACCATTAATATCTTTCACGTTTTTGGCTTTCTCAATGGTCTAATTTCTAAACCACACAGAATAAAAAAAGAGGGAGGTCCTGCTTTTTACTTATAAATATTATAAGTTCTACAGTGCTTATTCTTCCTTATTAAACTCTTGAAGTGTTTATCAAGCCCTTGTTAAACCCAATGTGTTATAGTGATGACCTGGTGAAGTAGGTAAGGGTGAAGTTTTGTGGATCAAATGGTGCTGATCTGGAGATATTCTGGTAGCATCCAGGATAAATATGGATCCCAATAGGAAAAAAAAGAAAAAACATTCAGTAAGTTTAAATAAAAGTCTTGCAGTCATCTTGAATGATAGGTGATGCATAGCTAATCATAACAGTGCCAGAAAATCTGTCAGCTCTGTTTTATCTAGAAAGTACTGCCTTTTGCTCATAAAGGTTAAACTGCCACTGTGCCTTCTTAAAATCTCTGTTCTCCACAGTTGTGCTAAAATTTAAAATCCAACTGTGTGTGCCGTTTAACAGTTTAACAGATAATATATATTTTTTTTTTTTAATTTTTTTCTTTTCTCGTTCTGGGGCTTGGAGACTGAAATAGCCTAAAAGATATTTGACCTTCTAAGGATTCTCTGGTAGTTCTGTGTTGTTTCTCATTCTAGTTCACTCAGAGCTGCCTTAAAACTTTATCACTAAAATTCAGTAGGTTCATATGTAAGCTTGGGGATAAGGCCCAGTAGATAAAGATGGTGGTAGCAGGAAGGGTTTGTTCAGTTTCGTGCAATTGTCCTATTATATAAAGAAATTCAGTCTCTGAATCAAATCTAAGTCTGCTCTATGAAAATAATTCTCTACCTGCCAAGAACTTCAATATTGTGATAATGTCTCAACAATATGGGTAGCCACATGATTTATTTTCTAGTAGTTGAAAATCTAGGGTCAGCAAGTGGGAAAACAAAAAAAGAGCTGTTTTAAATGTAATTGGTTTAACACTTTTTTCCCCATGTAACCAATACAGAAAAAGTTTGAGTGTTCACATTTCTTTGGGCATGCATGGGTCTTTAATTTAATAGGAGAATAGAACAAGAAGAACTCAGGAAAAATAATGGTAAAAATGGTTCTTCTAATGCACAAAAAGTGTAGCAAGATACTCTACCCACAGTCCTCCTGAAGGTAAAGTACAGCTTGAGAAGTCTGTATTTTAAAATGAATATTTTTGTTCCTCATGTAATTAATGCAGATATTAATCTGGCATGTAGGACACTGCTCCTCATTGTATCTTAATGTTATCATCTGCTATATAATACGAAAGGCTTTATAGTACAAATTTGTTAAAATCAGAAGGAAAACCTAAATCTTTTGCATGTAGACTGTGCTATGCAATTTTAATTCTAATTTTGATTGATTGTGTCAATGACCCATTTACCAATTCTACCCAAGTGTACTTTGTAGCTTTGCAGTTATGGAGCTGTGGTGCAAAGAATTCAATGAAAGTGGAGAAAATAAAGCGGCTACTCATAGCAGACACTTTCAGCTATTGTAAAATTAGAGAACACTAAGTTCTTCAGTTCTTTTTAGGCTTTTTTCCTAACTGACTTTTGTCCTAATTCATAAACATGACCCTTGCATTCATTTTTTTTTTTAAGCACATAAAAATGGCAGATCTTCCAAAGTGGACTGGAAAACTGTAGTTTTTCTCCCTTGTTTTTTCCTAACACAGTTATATTCATTATTAGATCTCTCCTGCCAAGTTTCTATTATATTCAGACAACTGGACTTGGATTCATTTTCCTCATAAGGCAGTCTGCTGTGATAATGGCCAAGCAATCATGTCACCTGTCCTGGGTTCAGCAGTAGCAGTCGTTTTTTAAAACTACCAGTATCATCTTTGATTAGCAGACATGTATATTAAAAATAATGTTCTCTTTATGGCTTTTATTTTCTGCTCTGCTTTACTATCTTTCTTCTCTCACTAGTTTTAACTGTGGGAGTGTATGTACATGTAACCAATACTGGCCCTGATCCCTTGCCCTATTTGTAATATTCCTCTCTAAGATTTCTCTTTCAGAGCCAGTTATAGACAGAATTTTAAATGCTGCCTTTCCAGCTCTTTTCAGCTGTACAAAGCTGTCCTGTTACCCTTCCAGCTCATTTTGTAGCTCCTGCCTGTAAGCCAGAACTCTGTCAGTTCAGTTTCCATCCTCGGCCTCGCAACATCACCCAGCAGTGATATTATAGAGAAATAGCAAGCCGGGTATTACTTCTTCTGGCCTCTCTTTTAGTGATATATAGATATGACTGCTAAGCAGCACCCTGCCTCAGGCTGGGCAGCTACAAAATTTTCTCTGCATTGCAATATGCAGTTTGATGAACAAGAAAGACCAGTCTTCTGAAATGGCTGTGCTGGTGGTTGCCAGGAAGGCAATATTTATCTTCTAATCATGTCTTAGGCCTGAGTCTTTTCAAGCTATGCTTAAGTGCCCGGAATAGTGTTGGGATAGACTCTGATACAGGAAAAGGCAGAGGATAACCTATAGGTGAATGCTGGGACCATAGCGATTATGGTACTATAATTTCTTTTAAACTTCATATATAGGAAAATAGAGTATGACACAGCCCACATCAGTCTGTTTTGCTGTGGGTTAAAGTCACCTCTCAGCTACTCCAGTGAATGACTCTCAGCATCATGGGGATCCCACGAGAGATCGTTCCTAGACATGAAAACACTCCTAAATATGAAATACAGCCACTAGTTTATTGACTGACATCAGCACCTCATTAAAATAAGTGGTAGGAGAATGGTGCAGGAAATTGATTGTCTCTCCTGTTTGCTACTGTGTCACCAAACAAGTAACCAGCCAAAATTCCTTCTTAGTTACAGAAGGGAATATATATTCTTTTTAAGATTTTGATAGCTGTTTCCTCCACCAGTTCAGTGTTGCTGCCTAGGTATGGCATATTCTGGATTTCCCTTCTGTTTTGTTTGATCTTAACTTCTGTGTGTTTTTTCATTGTCTGCTGATTGTTGCTATACCTTAGCACTGATGTCCTAGAATAACTTTAGTGCATGTCAGTACACAACCTGGGTAGCTGCCATTTAGTTTTTTACTACATGACAATCAACCAAAGAACAAATCACATTTAGTTTGGAAGGAAAGGTTAAGAAATCATTTGAAATTTTTGACAGAGATTTTTTTGAATTTTGCATTCTTTAAAGGCTTTTAATGTAACATCTGCAACATGTAATTAGTATTCACTTCTTTGTTGAGATTTTCACTGCAGTGACATAGAGCTGAGCCACAGAACACTCTGCCTTGTGTCTAGCTTGAGAAAATATGATTCAAAATAAAACTCTTAATTCTCTCAAAATGGTTCTTATCCTAATTAGATAAAGAGCAGAGAAATGGTTGCTTAGTGCTTTCCCCGTACACTTGCAAAGAAGATCTTAAGAGGAGTGTCTTTGTAATGTGAATAAAAAGATCCTTTCCCCATTTTCTTTAAAGGCTTTAATTTTCTCATTATCCGAGTAGCTTACCCCATATCTTCTTCCCATTATCAAGTCTTCAGAATACAGGCCAGCAGCAATTTAAAATCACCCTTTTGCTTTTGTACCTATTAACAGAGAGATGCAGGCAATATTGAAGAGCACAGATTCACCTTTTCTGATGACTTTTTGTTGTGACTCATCCATTCCCCCTTGAAAATGAGGATTCTCTCCATTTAGTGGGAGAATGCATTATTTACCTATCTTCAGTTCTCTTAGAATCAGTATATTTTGCAGGATTCTGGGCATTTTGTATTAAATATAATGAGTAGCATCTAAGCCAGAAAAAGCCAACCCAAACCAAACCAACCAAACAAAAAAACATTCTGTTTCAGTGTATTTCTAGGTTTACAAAGTAAAATAAGGAATAATTATGAGTAGCAGCAGTAGCAAAGTTAGGTATTTGACCCATTTATTCCTTACAAATACTGGCAGTCTCTGCATATTACTGTCATATCTCAGTTTTATCTAATGGAAGTATCTCAGTACACCATAGAATTAGTGCCTACAAATGAAGTTTGACATTTATAAATGTCTTGCAACTAAAAGGAATAGCAAACAACTCTTTCGCAATGTTTCAGGTTTCAATGTAAACAATGTCTCATTTAGTTAGAAGCAACAGTGTTTAATAGACCTTTCCCAAGTGTACTGGGCCTGGCTGGGATGCAGTTAACTTTCTTCATTGCAGCCCATAAAGTGCTGGTTTGGATCTGTGGCCAGTGCAGTGTTGATACCACACCAAAACTTTGGCTGATGCTGAACAGTGTGCGTACAGTGTCAAGCCTCTCTGTTTCCCACTCTGCCCTTCTCTCCCCGCCCATACTCAATGGGTGGCTGCTGTAGGGTTCAGAGGGATATAGCTGGAACAGCTGACATAAAGCGATATGCTGTATGATCTGATATTCAACAATAAAAGCACAAGGAGAGCATGAAGAATAGGAGATATCCATGGAGATATCCATGGTTATGGATATCCTCCCTTCTCAAAGCACCTATTATGCATGCTAAGGACCTGTTTCCCAGGAATGGATAAACATTTTCCTGCCATTTGGAAGTGTTGAATTAATTCCTTTTCTTATTTTGTTTGCACATGCAGCTTTTGCTTTCTTTATCAAACTGTCATTGTCTTGATCCACAACTCTTCTCAACTTCATTCTGTTTTCTTCCCATAACACCAGAGAAGGAAGTGAGAGGGTGGGTGGGTGAACATTTGTCTGTTAGCCAAGGCTATCCCTCCACACCAGGGGTTACTGGCAGAATCAGTTTCAGGAATTCTGGATGTATATGTTCGAGAAACAACTCTGCAGTTTGTTTTGTTTGGTTTTTTTTTCACCCCTTCCCACATATGGAAGTTCTATGGTTCAGTGATTGGCCCTGTAACTACTGTTATCACTCCGGTCTTAGTCATTAGGTTCATGTAGAAGTTCCTGGATATATTCATATATCCATATTCCTGGATAATCCAGATATAAAAGAATTCTGGAACAGTACGTCCAGCAATATTTTTAGAGCTCAAATATCTCTGTTGCTGAACAGTAGAAAAAACCCTAATAGAAACTGCTGGATCACTTTCAGTTAGCAGGAATGATTGGTATTTCTGGCTAAAGATGAGATTAATCACCTTGCAAGTAGCAGCCATTTGTAATAATAAGAACGGTAAATTTTAAATTATGCTTAAGTGATTGGGACTCCTAGGTCTTTCTGAGAGACTGAGACTTTACTTTAACTCCCTAAATAACTATCCAAGAACACATTTAGCCTCCTTGGTAACTCAAACATTTTTTAAAATATACTTTGCAAAAAGTATATTTAGACTATTTTCAAATGTATCTCTTCCCATTGCAAAGATAAATTAAAAGAGCCAAGCTGTTTAGCAAGTCTAAGTTTTGGACATATACTACTAATTTAATTTCTTACATGTGTGAGCAAATACAGTGATATAGACATAACATAAGGCTAGAAAACCTTCCCTGCCCTCCCGTTCCCTACAGGTTTACCAACGTATGTAAGAATGTGTAAGCTATAATGAAGGCTCAATAAAATAATGGACTTCTTGGGGACTCAGCAGCCACAGCTCTCTTGCCCTCAATAGAAATGGGAGATGCTAAAAAGTCCTGAAAATTAGGCCTTAAAATGAGTTTACTTTGGTAGACGCAATTTGATAATTTCTTAGAAAAATATCTTTGCCATTTATTTGCTCTTGGCAAACAGCAATCCCTACCATTCATAAACTTCATACCCTTGCAAACTCTCCTGCCTAAACTGCTATGCCTAATTGACACATTCATGAGTCACACCACCAGCCATTAACTGAAATCTTAAACACTGCACTTGGTGACTGTGTATGCAGCAAGGCAGCAGGACAAAATCCCAGCTAACATTACAATGTGACATTGTGAAGGCACGACTTTCTCCCTGTTCTTAAAGGGAGATCAGGACACTGTAATGTTATGCCTTGTACATCCACGCATGACAGGAAGAGTCTGCATTTCCAGCAGGAAACAGAAATGGAGGGCAGGCAGAAAGTGTTTTAATTCTAACCTTGGAACAATTAGGCTAAA
>JAVHNF010025033.1:5331-34470 GCA_034783455.1 Micropsitta finschii | reverse complement strand
CACATGGTTGCTCTTGTGCGTTTCCGCCAGACATATGCAAGTCTTTTGCATGTGGTGGTGGCTTTTCCATCAAGATGGTTCTGGGTTTTAAAAGCAAGCATATGCTGTGTGCCTATCCCCTACTGTATGAAAATAGCAAATTCTGAGCATTTCCAATGTTAGCATAAAAAAGTATTTGCTAAAATTAGAAAATGGAAGAGGTGGATCTCTTAAATGGAAGAGTGCATAGGCCAGTATGCTTGTTCCAGGACATGTAATTGAGATTTGCTTAAATTGACCTATTTCTCAAATGTTAAAGTTAGGAAGATATTTCTGTCTTCAGGAATCAATAACTTCCTCATCCCAGAGCATCCCCTCTGTTTCTGCATTTCCTACATGGGTATTCTTCAGTAGCTGGAACTGAATATCCGATTTTTTTCAAATCCATGCTCTAAAAATAATAAGAGGTGTTCTTCTGTGGAAACCACAAAAAAAAGTGTTTATGTAATTCTAGAATAGCAGTGGTACAGTTGGTTGTCCTGGACCTTTGAGATCTGTGTCTCTCAAATAAAAGCAGCTGCCTTAGTCTCAGTTTTTATGCAAAGAATATGCATAGAAACTGTATGATACAGGGGGTGCACCTTATGCAGGACTTGATTTTTCAGCTGTATAGAAGGTGGGCAGAAAACCCGTACATTTGTTTCAAGTGATATGGGAGGTTTTGATAGGTACAGTTCACATTCTGAGAAACAGCCCATTTCCTTCAAAAGCAGAGTACTTGTTACATGGTGGAGGTGAAAGATTAAATACATAAACTTCCCTTTTTCCAGTCAATGTAAACCAAATCTGATGGCTTGGGTTCTTGAAACAAGAAGACATGAGCTTTGTTCCACTCAGTGCCCTGAGTCTGGGATCTTACGGACCAGCTGGCGAACGGCCATTCTTCCTTGGTTGGGAACTAGGCATTGCAGTAGGAATGGGCACTTGAATTGCAGAAATGGTTCTTTCCATCCATCAGTGGTGGTCAAAAAAACAGCATAAACAACAAAGAGCTTGGCCTCTGCATTCCGATTGAGGTTCATTTTCAAGCCAGTATTCATTTCAGCTTTATTTAAGTCTGTATTGGCTTATTTAGATTTCATGACCCATATTTTGTTCCTTTGTGAGATCCTGGTGCTTTCAGGTAATAGCAAGAGAGAAACTAGGTTACACTGAGAGCATCTCTTGTGTCTCGAAATAAAATTGGCCTGCTCAGGGGAAAAAAATTAGTAATAATTCAAGCTTCAGAAGAGAACCAGGGGTATATTACATACAGCATCCTGAATAAAAACCAGTATGAACAGACTATAATGGAAATCATCAGGAGGGCATGTTGCTTCAGCTTTTATCCTGTGGGCTGGGTTTGCTCAGTTTTGTCACACAAATGTTGGGTCACTTTTGTGGACATTGATATGGTCCATGAGGTTTATGCCCCTGCTTATTGAGTGCATTTGTGAGCTCAGCTGTTGGGTTTTTTCTTCCTGACATCTGTGTGCTTTTGAGTGTGTTTTCTGTCTTTTTGTCTTATGTGTGAAAGCCTTGGGTGTTGGCCTACTGCCGTAGCGTGTATTGCAGTGTTAGTACTGAGCCCAAATAAGTCATTCTAAAGGACAGTAATGAAGCTTGTTTATCAGGGTTAATTTGTGTTCTTTTATTTGTCACTTTACTAGCGTCGTCTTGGAGATGCTGCCAAGAAAGCCATCGGTAAATTGACAACCAGGACAGTAAAGAAAGGTGATAAGGTATAATAATAATATTCATGATGGTAAATTTGAGCATCATGTTTAATTTTTATTAGGGGAAACAATCTCAGTTTTAATTTTCTGCTTCTGATTTATGACCTTGCCTTCCTTGTTGGAGGCTTACTTTGTCCAGTGGTATTTTGTTTAACTCTTAGTATCAATGTATGCTGTTAAGTCTGTACATTTCAAAGATGTTTTTCTTGCTTAAATACTATTTGCACTCCATCTGGCAACTGTGACAGTGATTTTGTGTGCAGGCTGGCTGGGGGTTTTGCTGGTAGGAGTACAGAGGGCTAGCACTGTTTATGTAGAATTCTGTAAGGTTGGAATCATTCCATATACAAGTTGTGTAAAGTAAAAATAAGTTTAAAAGGCTGGTAATTAAGGACAATCTATTATGTAAAATATGAATATCCAGTAATCTGAGGGGGAGCATAAGCAGATATTTCATTAAAGACAGTAAATGCTAGTCGAGTAATATTTCTTGCCAGTATAAGTATATTTAAACTAAAATAGATGGTGTGTTAAGGCCTAAATTTTTTCCACTTTTAGGAGCACTACTGTCTTTGATTCTTAAAGGAAAAAAGTCACTTAATCTGTCTTAATTTTTGCCCTTTAATTTGCAAAAGGCAAGGGAATTCTGGCTATGATTAGATTTTTTTAAAGAGAAAACTATTTCCTTGGACTTTTTCAGTGTGATTTGGTTTTGTCTTTATCAACACTATCAGCAATAGTGGTGGGAAAATTTATTTCCAGAGAGGAGGCAGAATAAATGTCTTTGCTCTTTTTCCCCTCCCTGTATAGTTTTATTTCAAGGCAGCCCACTGCACTAAAATCCTTTCTGTGGTTACGGGAGTACATGTAGATATGGGGAACCTTCACAAACTATGAAATTAAAGATGCTGCCATTTGACTGCATAAATTCAAAACTGTCAAGCGACGTGCAGGTTGCAGTACAGGCAGCACGAGGTGCACACTCAGGTGAACAGAGTAGAAAACCTGTCCTTCGTCAGAGCAGCCCACCGGGATTCTCTGCATGCAGCAGCAACTGGTGCTGACCAGGTAGTGGCTGTTTTGCTGAGGTTCCTGACTGTAGCTTTCTCATAGATTGCTGGAATCAAAAAGAATAGAAAAAGAATAATAAACTTGAACCAAGAGAAGGCACAGTCTGTTCGATGTCACAGGCCCAAACGTTTTAAGTCTATATTGCTGATGCCGTACCTACATGCAAATGAAAGCAGCCCTTTTTCATTAGCCACTTTTAAATTCTGATGTTTATAATAATAAAATAAATCATAACTTGGAAATCAGGAAAGAGAGGAGGTAATCAGCGATCCCCATCTTCATGACTGGATAATAACTATGATAATTCTGTAAGTAAGCAGCAGACAAAAATAAGGGACTACTCTAAAATAAGTAAAATGTGCTGGTTCTGGCTATAAAAGAGAATTCTAGGATTCTTGTCCTGGAAAAAAAAAAAAACAACAAAACAAAAAAACCCCCAAAACAGAACAAACTGAGTAAAACAGAAGTTTTAGCTCCAAGCTGAAGTAAAGCCTCTAGGAAAAATGACACTATATTTTATAGCAATCCAGCTTAGTATTAGAATCATCTTAGGCCTCAGCTTATGTTTCAGATAATCATTTACCAGCTCCACATGAGGAGAGAGTTTTGAATGTATGAGATATATTTGAGCATAACTTAAAAAAAGTAATAACCCAGTCATTCTTTTGTATCTTCATAGTAAGAGCCACTTGGCACAATGGAGGTCATACACTAGTCACGATTACTTTTACATTTGTCATAGCCTCAACTCTTGACTTGAAATTTCATTCTATTCATTTTAGGAAACAGACCCAGACTTTGATCATTGTGCTGTCTGCATTGAGAGTTACAAGCAGAACGATGTTGTTCGCATTTTACCATGCAAGTAAGCTAGTAAAGTTGCTTTGTTTGGGAACTGTTCTTTCTTTGTACTCCTTACATTGATTTCATGTAATATTTCATGTGTATTATAATTTACAGATACAACTGTTACAAGTTTCCAGTCCTAGTAACAGCCACTTTATTTTAGACTATGATAGTAGAAGGTATGGTGTTAATTTGGCACTGTTAAGACCATAGAGATTAAACAAAAAATTCTGATTTTGAAGATGGGCAGTTTGGGCATATCAACAGTGGAACTATTAAGATTGTAAGGGGGAGGTCGGAAAGTGGTGCAGATTTAAGGACTGTTCAGACCCAAAAACCTTGAGTATAATGAACCAGGTACAGCCGCAGCATTTTGCACAGTAGATATGCAACACTGGCTGCTGGTTTCTGAAACAGTGTAGGAAAAGGAAATGCAGTCTTTCCAACCTTCATACCTCCTCTGACATCAATCAGCCACTGTGCTGTCATCTGTCTTTGATCTGTCTGGTGCAGCCTGTTCTTCACTTGTGCCTGAAGATTTGTATTTGCTGCATTGGTGCTCAAAATGTAGCAACTTCCTTCTTTTATGCCATTCTCTTGACACTTAAAGGTTTTCCTTTTGTTTACATTCCACTTCCATTCTTGAGTTGTTTCAGGATACTTGCTCTTTGAGAGATGCTTTTTGGTAGCCTTAAGGATTAGCAAGGACATTTTTCCCTTGTATTGTGAAATGCAAATATTTCTCCTTATCTCCAGACAGGAAAAGCACATTATGATGTATATATGCAGCCAAGATCCAGTAATTTGGCCTGTGCTTTGTATATAGTGTTCTGCACGATACTCTAGAAGCAACGGTGTCATAGTATTGGAGTCGATCTTCAGTCACACAGCAGCAGCACATAAGAGCTCATTATTGGTCTTCTAAGTCCTCCTGCAGGCTGCTCTGAATAGCTGGAATGTTTTTCTTCTAATGCATGCTAACATCGTAAAGGGAAAACAGTATTACATCTTACAGATGTAAATGTGTGCATTCTACTTGTGAAGCCAGAATTTTAGTTCATTTTTCTCTATCTTCTTTATCTCTCATACTGTGGGAAACAATGACCTGCTTTAGATTCCTGGTGTTGTTGTTTAGTTAATACACTGTATAAATGTTTGCTTAGAAATTTCCATTAAAGTATTTGGGGTTAGAAGAGCTTGGTCTTAGATAAAGATTTGGTCATGCAGATGTCTGTGCATTTCTTTTTTTACATTTCTGTCATTTTTACTCAAAGATGATGCCCTCTTGCCCTAAAATATGTATTCTCAAGTGTTAACTAAAGATCCCAGTTACATTCTGTATTGTAATCTCAAGTACAGCTCACATCTGTGAATTGATCCCTAGTCTTTGATTTGTTACATAGGAGATTACTTTGAAGTTAGAGGAGGAACTTCTGGAAGCTGCACACCTGTTTTGGACCACTAAGATGATGGTTTGATAAAGTGCCTCTTAAAAATCTTTACTTGTGTAGTTCAGGGGGGTTCTGTGAGGCTCAAGAATATGAAATGGAGGTTCACAAATCCCAATCCTTTCTCTCGATACTGAACAGAGGTCAGAGAGACGTCCTTGCCAACAAATAGAGAATGAGTCTTCATCTCATTGCTTACTGAGAGAAGATGCTTTCCATAAGGTAAAGTTGGGACTAAAAGTCAGCTTCCTTAAACAACTGCCAGTGTCCAAGCAATGGCTCTGTTGCTGGTATCAGCAGATAAGATGCAGATAATTTAACCAAGATGAAAATTGATTTTTCTTTTTTATTCTTTCTATTTTTTAATTAAAAAAAAAATCAAAGTCGGTTTCCTTCAGACAACTTTGA
Organism: Micropsitta finschii; assembly: GCA_034783455.1. Lineage (NCBI taxonomy): Eukaryota > Metazoa > Chordata > Aves > Psittaciformes > Psittacidae > Micropsitta > Micropsitta finschii. Next base: position 28,943 of record JAVHNF010025033.1, on the reverse strand, counting down.
GGCACAGTCCTGCAATTAGGAAGCTCCCTCCTCTCAGGGATAGTTACATTTGCTTCAGGGAGCTGGATGAAGGTGCATCTGACTGTCATCTTAGCGCAATCTCTCCCATATAAAGGAGATATCAAGGCTCTTGTGTAGATTTTCTGTTCTGTTTTTCACAAGAATAGAAGGTCAGTGGAGGCTCAGATTCCATTCCTGCTGAAGGCCATATGACAACTTTCATGTTCACTTTCTACTTTTCTTCTTTTAAATCTCACTTTTCATCTGCCACAGCTCAGGTTTGAGTTGAGTGCAAAACCACTTTGGCTAGGCAGAAACATTGAAATTGATATGCTCCACAAGACATCATATTTGTTAAAGAAGAGCCAACCAGTACCTGCAGAAGTGACCCCAGTAAATTTCAGATTGCATTTAAGGATTTTCAGTCTTCAGCATTTGAGATGCTTCTCTCAGAATCTTGTTTTGGAGGTTTAATCCCTTTCTACTTCCTGATACTTTGGCCTCTCATTGTAGTGCAAAAGGCAATGGTAGTTTAAACTGGAAAAGGAAAAAAAAAAAATAGAGAATCTCAAGCCAAATGAGACATTTCAAGAAGACCATGGAGAAAATGGCTTGTCCAAGAGGAAGCAAATGAAAGGCTTGAAGTTTTTCTTACTGTGCCTGTTGAGGGAAGCTATAATCATTACACAATAGGAGTCACTGACATATGACATCCTTGCTGCTTTCATCAATTTAGAAGTAGCATTTCCCTTTGGTACCACAACTCTTCTCTGCAGTTAAGTGTGGTCTGCCACTCAGTGCCTCAGCAGAGAGGAGTCTGGTCTGGGCAGGGACACAGCAGGCAAAACCTACCAGAAGCTGAGCAACTTGGACCTCATTCTATAGTGAAACAAAATGCTTGTGATGTAAAGTTTTGTGGCAGGTGGGGAATTGTGGCCAACTTAAAAATAAAGTGAAAATGGTTGCAGATAATGTATTGAGCTTTTATCATTCATTTTGTGCTTCAGAGAAATATGTTCAGTACCAGCAGCCTATGGACATACCTACAGCTTTTGGTGCACAGAGGCTACCATCTGTCTCAGGCTTAGAAGCCTGAGGAGCAGCTCTGTCTTTAGTGAATATCATTATGTAAGTTAAAAATGAGTAAGCAAATGTCTAGGATTCTAGCAAAAGACAAACCCTCATGGGCAATTTCCTTTATTCAGATATTTCTACACCATCACACCACTGTGTCTAGTTGATAAATGGGCACTGGGTGAAAAGTGATAAGGAGGGGGTAGTGTGAAGGACTTGTAAGAGATGAGGGAAGAGGAGAGCAAAGTGACAGCTTAGAGAAAAGCAGAGAGTGACATTGGAAAGGGCAGAAAGATGACCTGGGAATGAAGGAATTTACCAGGTAGGAAGAGAGTTAAAGGAGCAGTGAATACACTAAAATAAATTATTTTTGAACCCAGTTCTTTAATAATTCCTTTACGGGCATAGAATGAGGAAGTGAGAAAAGTGACTAAGCCAGATCATCTGTTGATTCTGTGCTGCTGCAAATAGCTGCCTTTTGTTTTTTGGAAGCAAATTAACACAGTATTTCAATGCCATCCTTACTGCAGTGCCTCTGCACAACCCCTGTTTTCTCTGCTACCTGCTTGTGAGGGCAGTCTCTCATTTCCCCTATCAATACTGTATTTGTGGAAAGCACTGAGGCATCTCTCCCCTGGTATTGTCTGTTGGGGGCACACATGTGGTGCCTTCCTCCCCACCACAGCAGGCCAAGCATCTCTTCTCAGCTGTGCTAAGTGTGATGGGCAGCCTGCTGCAGGGCAGGAAGGACTTGTGTGCTGCTGGGAGGTTTGTACCCCAGGGCAAGGGTAGCAGTTGCCTTCAGCAGTAACCAAAGATGCTACTTTGCAGCAGCACCTTGATCCCCTTTGGCGATATGCTGCGCTGGGAGCAGGGAAGTGTAGTGAGCTCTTGGGAAATAGCAGTTGTGAGCTCATTCAAACTCTTCTCCTTGTGTGATATGCTAATTCAGAGGCATTACGCTACCAAAAGAGATTTCTAAATCACTTTTTCTTTGTGAAATGCTGCAAAGAAGCTGTGCTGTACAACAGGGTCAGGATTAAGGTGTTTATTACAAGCTCGAGGGCAACTGGCTGGGGTATGCTGACAGAGTGGAAAAATACCTGCAGGTCACCCATTTGGAGTTATGCCTGCATGGAAGACTTCTTCAGTGCTACTAGCCTGGCTGCTGGCCATGCTTCCTCTAGCCCTGAGGCTGGAGAAAGCAGCAAAAGCTGTGTTGCACTTCACTCCCTGCTGTGTGGCTTCTGGGGCACCGCCATCAACTGCTGTGACCTAGACCATCTTGCTACGAACTCTTCAGATTGATGGTCTTGTAATACAAGTGACAAATAAAAACATGGAGGTTTATGATAGAGAATGCAAGGGCTTACTATGTCAGACTGAGGTTTAAAAATAATTCATGTGTTTACTGTCTATATTCCTGTATAACTTCTCCTTAACTCTTTCAAGCAGAGATACCCAGGCAGAGCCTGAGCTACGATGATGGTATCAGCAAGCTTTTTAAGGAGTAGATAAACAGCATAAGTAGTAGGCAGAGTCATGCTGACCTACATCAATAAATAACCTTTGGAGAACTGCACTTTTTTGGAATTAATAAATATTCTTGAAGGTTTAGGAACTAAAAACAAAGAATTAAGAGGTCACAGAATAGTTGCGCTGCTTTGGTGCATTTGAACTCTATCAAAGTGCTAATGAGTCTTTAAAGTAATTCATAATATTTAGTGGATGCATGTTGTCATCCATATCAGTCACCTGCTTTGCTTGATCCAAGTGCTTCTACAGCACTGATTAGCTGATAATATATTAAAACTGGTTACATGTTTCTGTGGAGTCTTCATGTCTGCTGTTTCCCAAAATATTAGATTTTCATGTTTACCCTACTCTACAAAAACAGACTTCAGAGACTTAATAAGAAACATAAGCAACTAAAAGCCATGATTTGCCTAACATAGGAAAAACAACATGTCTATATGTTTCAGATTTCAATCCATTTTCTGCCACCCAGGATTTCTACATAGTTTTCTCTAGCTTTGTGAGTAATAAAGGGAATGCAGTAAGACCTAATAACAATAAAGAGAGTCTGTGCTTTGTGCAATTATTAGAACAGTAATCACTGTACATATCCTGTTTTTCATGATTGCTATATTGCTAAAAGGGACAGGCCAGCAAAGTGACTGAGATCCTCTAAGTTTCTGTTCCTGCAATATCTGGGTTATAGATAAGCAAAGTTCTCTTGCTCCCTGTCCATCTTCTGTTTACTGTAAGTCTATGCAGTTTTAGTTAGTGCAGGTAGGAAGGATATGTAGTTGTAGCTGAATGGATTCTAGTATGTTGCTTTATTTTAGTCCCTCCATCAGTCTTAGGAGCCACAGACAAAACATAATCATATACTATCTTTTCCATGTTTGTTAGCAATTTTAGGAGTCTTTTTCTTGGACCTTTTTCCAGAGATTTGAAAGAGAATTATCTGGTAATATGCCTCATTTGGTCTCTGGTTTTGAAATCCCATGGGGTAGGGAGCAAAGAAGTCTCTAACCCCATGAGGAGTTTACTGAGGCATAGAGCAGCAGCTATAATCTGAGAAGGGAGGGGACAGAGTATCTCAACTTTATGCTGCCTTGGGGGCATGCATGACCTCTTACAGACCGTGCTGGTGCCTCAAATAGATGGCAAGAACTCCTTGTTCTGCCACTGCCCCTTGCCTGCTGGTTTCAGAGCACAGCTCTTCAGTGCCTAAGCAGCCCTTGTAATTGCTGATCTTTGTCATGATCACCAGGCTGTCCTGTTTGGGTGTGCCTGCGCTTGCTGGCTTTTTGCTTTGCAGTCATTGCCGCTGGAAATGAAAGATCTGGGTTCTTATTGTAGGCAGTAGTCAGACTAGGTTATGAGTAGTTGCTAAAGCTGTTTTGTGTAGGAAGTCTAGTTATACCCATTTCTGCTATGAATATGCTCTGATAACTTCTTTGCCTTTTCAAAAGCCGAGAAGCCTCTCTGGGTTTCAGCTGTAACAATTATTTTTCTCCTTTCTAGTAGCTGGTGCAGTGCTGTGTTTCAGCTTTAGTCTGAGAACAATGCTGATACAACACACTGATGTTTTAGTTGTTGCTCAGTGAGACATACTCTGATCAGGGACTGTTCAGTCTCTCATGCTCTGCCAGTGAGGAGGGGCACAAAAAGCTGGGAGGGGACACAGCTGGGACAGCTGACCCAAACTGGCCCAAGGGATATTCCATACCATATGATGTCATGCTAAGTATATTCTTCACTTTCTGTCCTACTAAACTGTCTTTATCTCAACTCATGAGTTTTCTTGCTTTTACTCTATTTTCTCCTCCATCCTGCTGCAGGGGGGGAGTGAGCTAGCTGCTGCATGGTTCTTAGTTGCTGGCTTAGTTAAAATATGACACAGGTATACTCACTGCACATACCTTCACAGACAGATACCTTCATACCAGCAATCTGCTGGTGAGTGGAAAAAGTTTTAGAGACACATAAAGACAGAACAAAACATGAAAAAATACTAACTGTGCTATACACAGAAAATATTCATCTCGGGTGACATCACTCACTTTCACAGTCTGAAGAGTTGCAGCTCCATGTCCTGGGGCTTTCAGAAGTAGTTGTGCTTTGAGCAGTTGCTCTGATATTCTTCTGCATCAAAACAGTTTCCCCAGGAAGCAACAATGACAGTGACCCTAACAGTGACTTTGTAGCCTCTAATCTCATTGTGCCAAGAGGTTCCTATGAAAATACATGTGCAATACTCCTGATATTTAATTTCTTTCAGACTCTTTTTTCAAATTGGTAAAGAGATTAGGAGGAAAGTCTCTATCATATTGAAATTTGTGGAAAAAATTCCATTTGGCTAAGATTTCAGGCAATTTACTTTAGATGAAACCTTATTGCCAACCAACTGCCCTGCCTAGGCTCACCATTAATCACCATCAAGTTTCTCACATCTGTATTCAGATGTTTTAGCCATTAGTAATTATGTTAAAATGTGAGAAATGAGACCAGTTCAGTGGAGCCAGTCAAGATTGGTCTTTTATGGAATACTAAGGAAAAGCTGTTCACCTCTGGACATAATCCCTTAGTTCCCAGCCAAGCACAGTGTGTGAGTACAGTCATTTTCTCATGGCAAAAGGAATGAGCCTTACAAATACTTTCATGTCCTGTCTGGATACAACGTCCTAGAGCAAGCAAGCAAGCAGAAAGAGTTTCCTTCTCAGGAATCCAAAGGATCCATTTCTCAGAGCTCTTTAACAGTGTTGGCAGCATGTCACGGGCACTAAAGGATATCTGCAGCACCAGATCAGAGGCAGAAATCTCACCTCCGTATGGCAAAGAGTGACAGCAGATGCTTGCTTTGGGAGAGAGGAGATTTGTGGTGTATGAAGTCACAGACTACATGGAGGTACAGAATTGTTTATTTAATAAAGTAAGTCACTTGATTATATACTTTAAGCTTACAAGGGTGTTATGACATGGACATGTTAAAAAGGACATGGAACTGTTCGAACAAGTGCAGAGGAGGGCCACAAGGATGATCAGGGGGCTGGAGCACCTCCTGTATGAGGATACGCTGAGAAAGTTGGGGCTGTTCAGCCTGGAGAAGAGAAGGCTGTGTGGAGACCTCATAGCAGCCTTCCAGTATCTGAAGGGGGTTTACAAGGGTGCTGGGAAGGGACACTTCATTAGGAACTGTAGTGATAGGGCAAGGGGTAATGGGTTAAAACTTAAACAGGGGAAGTTTATATTGGATATAAGGAAGAAATTCTTTACTGTAAAGGTGGTGAGGCACTGGAATGGGTTGCCCAGGGATGTTGTGAATGCTCCATTCCTGGTGGTGCAAGGCCAGGTTGGACAGAGCCTTGGGTGACATGGTTTAGTGTGAGGTGTGTCCATGCCCATGGCAGGGGAGTTGGAACTAGATGATTTTAAGGTCCTTTCCAACCCTAACTATTCTATGATTCTATGACAATTAACCAATAAAAACCTGCCCACAAATATTCCTCTACAGGTTATTCAATCACCATTTTTCGTAACCATTTCCTTGTTATTGTTTCTAGCTGATACGTGCTTCAGATGTAGCAATCTATGTTATTGCTTAAGCAGTCATTGCTCTTACAGACTATGTTTCTTTTTACGACTACATGGGGTTAAGCACAAGATATCTTCTGCTCCCAGAACTTCCTATTTGAATCAGTTTATGAAGAACAGACATTATTTTTCTCCTTGGTCCGTATATGCCAGCACTTTGTGGCTAGTCTCGCATATGCAGCTGCATGATGTTCTTAAAATGGTCCTCAACAGAGATTTAGTGAAAAGTCTGCCTCGAAAAAAGGACATTGATATACCGGAAATATTCAATGTGCATCTTCATATTTTACTGAAAAAAAACCTGAGATTTCTGCATTTTATTCTCTTCTAACTCAGTAATGTTATCGTAGATTTTATTCAAATGTGGCTGTTACCAGGAAACAATAGGTAGTCAAAGTATGAAAGATCTACAAGGAGGCATTTATAGGCTGGCAAGGAAAAAAATGAAGCGTCTCTCTCTTTTTGTGAGATATAGTTACTATTGTCTAAATTCTCAACTGATATAAGCTAAATTGGCTGTACATAAAGTGACAGAATCACATATTCTCACTTGTGTTACATTTAATTCATTAAACATTTCATTCTGTTGAATTTTTATTGCTTTGTCTAGAGATTGCTGCGAAGAAGGATATGCACAGTTTGCAGTGCTTCAGCACTCCTTTTTTCAGTGTTCAAAGCAGGCTTACTTAAAAATTTATGCTTGACTACCAAAATTAAATTAAGCTTCTTAAAGTGTTGTTGGATGTCTAATGTTTGTGGCTGACACCATAGATTTGTATAACTTCAAAACCTCTAGTAATGTATTCTCATGTCAGCATGCAATACAGAGTTGCTATCCTGTGCTGTACGAATTTATATCACTGTAAAATAGATATATTTAAAAAAATCCAAACCATCTTCGATTTTTCACACTGAGGCACACTCTGCTTTCTCTGGAGTCAATTTCTTTCTTGGGTGGCATTTTAAAAATTACATTATTATTATTACTGCTTTGCATTTTGATTTGTGGCAATATTCTTTGGTTAAAAAATAGCAGTAACTGAAACACTCTATGCATTTCAATACTTTTTCTAGGAGAAAAAGAAGTTTAAAGCTGTACAAATTGGACACACTCTACATGACTGGTGACATGTTTAAAATGCCTGGATATTACAATAATCATCCTATCTGAAGGCAGATCACAAAACTTTCTTTCCTCCATCTGACAGGCAGAACATCAAGCTCACTATCTGCCAGGACAGAGGGTATTGCTCTGTTATCAAAACCCTGCCTGGACATTAGTCTCTCTCAATATCTCTGATGTACGACAAAGTGCTTTCACAGTCCCTCTTGTTCCAGCCATCCATAGTTGTTTCAGCTAGAATTTGCACCAAATCGCAAAAGGTTCAACCCTCACTGAAGCATGGAGAACTGAGAGAACAAGCATTACTGCTGAGATCTGCTTCTCCAGATAGATGGGTCCTACCTAGTCACCTAATAAATTCTCAAGTACTGTAGGGCTCCAGGACACTGACAATATCCTTGTTTTCATACTCTCTTTCTATGATGCATTCGGCAGTAAGTCTTTGGATATTGCTCTATGTCTTCAGTCTCTGATGGGGGATATCTTATGCTTAGGAAGTGCCTTGTGGTATGCAAGAGGTGTGGGGTCTTTTGAGTAATCATACTGAACTGTTCTCAGAGAGAGGATAGATAGTTGGCCTTGTGTTTCACTTGATGATGTAATTCAGTAGTTACATAGTACCACTGACAGCATTTTTTATATATTCTGGCATATGCAGCTAGAAAATAACTTGTAAAGAGACTCAAAGCTTAATGCGAGTATGAAATTCATGCTGTCTGTATGCCACGTGATATATGAATCTGCAAGACACACAGGGAAAACATTTTCCTGGTAGAAACAGAGAAAATCTCATGACCCCAGATTATGGTGGTAAGTGGAACAAAGGCTGAGTTTCTTAGATTAAAGATTTAGTCCTTGCAGTGGACTAGTGCAAGGTCAGGCAGAGTAAGCAATTGGGATGGCACATGCTGATGTCATCCTGCCAGTGTCAGACTATGCAACCAGAAATGGAGATTCACTGACCCAGTATTTCCCACAGCTGTAACAGGAGACACAAAGTTTGTGATTCTTAATTAGATATAAGTACAAAGAGAAATCATACTTAAGCACTAAAATCCTGCTTAGGCACCTAATTCTGGTCTATTCCAGATATCTGAAATGCTAAGTGCTCATTTGCCATTGCGGCTTGAGCTATGGTTACTGTTTTCCAGTTTATATTTTCAAAGGAAAAATAATGTTGCAAAGATTTTGCTATTATGAAGTTAGCATCCAGCTTTCCATGGTTTTATCCAGTGAAGGAATTTATTGACGATCAATAAATTTGAGGATCTGTGCTTTTGACAAAGAGCATCCAGTACGTTCTCCTGAAAGTCAGTTTCTCCATGCTGAAGCTGTAAATGATGCATTTAACATATTGGCTTTCATGTTTTGCAGCACATGTCCTGAGGGATATATATGTCTGAAGGCCGGGGAAAATCCTGACCATGGTTACACAAGCTTTGACACTTTTGGCTGGGCCTTTCTTTCTTTGTTCCGTCTTATGACTCAAGATTATTGGGAGCGTCTTTATCAGCAGGTATGACAATGTTTTTTTACTGTTAAAAATATAAAATAAACATATCATCTTGTTACAGTTATATATCCAATAGTTAAAGACAGGAAAGAATTGTTGTTTATTACAGGCAAACTGTTCTCTGTGTGTTCTGGAGAAGGACCACAAATTGTTACAATTAATTTCTTAGGAGTGATGATACGAGACAACATTAGGCTGGGTGTTTGGGGAAAGGGGATAAAATTAGTACCAAAAGATCCTTTTAATGGGTAATTCACCTGAATCTAAATGAAGTTTGCCACTTAAGAAAGATCACCACATCACCACATAATGATTTTTTTGGTTGCTGTTGTACTAATTTTTTGAGTCCAGCTCAAAAAAGGACTAGAGAAGCACCTGTATTTGGCATATCTGTTTTTGCAAGGCATGGTAATGAACACAGTCAGCAAATGGCAAGACTACCTGGTCCCTGTCAGTTCTCCCTGCTGCAAGATTTTCAGCATGGACACCCAACAGCCAGAGGCACAAATGGAGTGAGAGTTTTAAGAGTCATGTGTGCAAGGTGGTGTGCTAGTAAATGCTCATTTTAGCATGCATTTCGTGAAATGCATGTGAACTCTGAAGAACTACATATGATAGTTCCTACTGAATGACATAGTCTGTCTATAAAGCCACTGAAGATTTATTTCTGAATCTCGAAACTGCCAAAATCAAAACATGCTCCTAAGGAAATCAAGAGAGTTAGTGCTGAGAGATAATAGTCTGAAGGCACTGAGGTATATATCTTTGAAGGTATTGGGGATTTCAGCTTCACATGCAGCTAGTTATACAATTTCAGAAAAATATAAAACAATGAAATTGAAGATTCTTTAAACAACTATATTAATTTATTTGCACAGAGCTGCATGTGCAGCTCTGGAAGACTGAAACCGTCATAGCAAATAAGTGTGATTACTCCCTTTTATTATTTGACTTTATAATATCACACGGTTTCTATCACTAGCATCAAGTCATTGACTATGGGACATATCTGTAATACAAGCTCAGCCTGTTACCCTAGACTCCATTTATGCCTATAAATCTGGTGAAGAGCCAGGCAATACAGGCAACAGCACTCATGGTTGAGTTCTTCTTAGGCTGAGGCAGATGCCTAAATAACAGATGAGGTTCAGAGGAGCTTCATCCTAAAAGTATTTTTTTCTCCTCACTGACTGTAAAGGACCTAGACGGTGGACATCTAAAGGGATACAACTTGAATTCCACTTGGGAGGTTTCCATGCACTGGACAAAGTAGATTGAGTTGTGTGTGGGAAGCTTTCACTGCAACTGATTGCAGTATTATCTATGCTGAAAGAAAACCAGTAGAGATATTTGGTGAAGGAGGAAATAATTCTTCTTTAGAAATTTATTTTACTGCAAGGCACATGATTTTTGACTAAGATATAAAAATATATTGGTGAGATTATTTTTTTGTGTCTGGTTGTTATTTGTCATCAAAGGGATTCTATTCAGGCTGTTAACAATGGCTGAATTATATTATATTGTAAATCTAAGGGGTTTTTTAAAAATATAAATTATAAAATCTTTTTTCCTTAAAAAAACCCCCAAAACAAGGACAAAAAAAAAACAAACCAAAACAAAAAAAAACCAACACACAAACCAGAAAAAAACACCCAAACACCACATTTTAAACAACTATTAGTGATTTTACTTCTGTGCTTACAGACTCTCAGATCTGCTGGGAAGATCTACATGCTTTTTTTTATGCTGGTCATCTTTCTGGGCTCATTTTATCTGGTCAACCTAATTTTGGCTGTTGTGGCCATGGCATATGAAGAGCAGAACCAAGCCACTATTGCTGAAACAGAGGAGAAGGAAAGAAAGTTTCGGGAAGCCATGGAGATGTTAAAGAAAGAGCAGGAGGTCAGTAAACTGTGTGACACGATTAGCCTTGGGTAACTTGAACAGATGGTACCTTGAGATTCACATTCTCTCTGTTTTACATTTATGTGATAACCAAAATAAGAGTTTGTTTCAAAGCAGCTTAATGTTTATTGTCCTGGACAGAGTTATTACAATCCTTGATAAAGGAAAGGCCCTTCCTGCTAGGACTGGGGCCATTTAGGGTTTACATATCCAGAGCTGTACTGGTTTAACTGTACCATATATGCCAGCAGAAGAATTTATGTTGATTGGCATGCAGGGCGTTTTAATGATTGTATAACTACGTCTGTGTTTGAGCACAAACCAGCTATTTTAGTAGCTCAGCCACAGCCCCAGCTGAACCTTCTTCAGCCACCACTTCAGCTCATGTTCATTTCCTCACTGTCTCATTCAAGCTGCCATGAATAATCAACTGCCCAATAATGAAGATAAGACGTAGGATAAGCTGTTTGAAGCACATACAATCTCATTCCTGAACAAGTAAACAGTCAGATCTTGACATTAACTTTGCAAATTATGCACAGGATATGGATTTAATGTTGTGTTGCAAGTTTAAACAAAACAGGGAGGCCAAATGGTGGATGTAGCCATATAGCCTTAATAACACTAGTTAATTTGCATGTGGTTTGTGTGGGGTAGAAAGCCTTTATTAAACAGCTGAAGAGAACATTTTAGGTTCTGCGAACAAGAAGACAATAAGAAAATTAGTCTGAAATAACACATAACACAGTAGTTCATATAAATAAGCCCTTAATACACAATATAAACTAATACACATTCTTTTCTTTTGGGTACATATGGCTTCAGGGCCTAATCCAAAGCCCATTTAAATCCTTGGATAGAAAACAGAAAATGCAATTCACCCTTGACAAAGTGCTAGTGGAGGCTTATACATCATTTAAGTCCTTTTAAAGATCCTCTTTGATGGTTTAAGTAATAGGTAAATGCAATTTAGTCCTTGTACAGGCACTTTGAACAGAGTAACTTTCTGCCGTAACCTAAGGGAGCAAACTGAGCTCCAACTTGTACCTATTTTATACAAATTTTTGTGTGTTTTGACTCCAGCTGTGCTCTTCCTAATAACAGTCCCAGCTATAATTAAAGCTGTTTAAGAATTTCCTTTTGAAGGCTTTGATTTCAGTTAAGCCTGCATGTACACAAAAAAAAAGGAACATTAAGCCCTGAAAATCAGAATGTGTCAAAATTAAATTTGCTCATGAAACCTAAATTATTTCCATTTGTCTATATGTTTTATAACTTAGTCTTTCCTTCAGTCAGCCATGTCTTATTTTTCCCATGCCCTGTTCAGTACAAAGGGTGAACAAAAAGTGCATGACTCAAAGGTAGCTCTTCATTTTCTCATCATTTGTTCTGTAGCATTAGGTCAGCTTGAGTAGACTTCCTGATCCCGACATTCAAAGTCTGCTTCAAAGAAAAAATGACTAACATCCTCAGACATTTTTCAGTGCCTCTTATTACTGCTCAGGCTCTGTATGCTTCAAAAATACTCTTTTGTATTTGTAATACTCCTGGAGATTTATCCTAATGTTATGGAAAGGAAACTTTGGAGTAGAGCAATTGGGGTCCATCATGTTCAGCAGTGAAGCCCAGTAATTCTGTGAATCAACTCCCAGCATCTCAGATTAGGCATCTGGAAGAAGCAGCTCAAAACAATGAATTGGGTGGCTGCACTGTGTAGCTTTCAGATGTCTTTCTTGGGTGTCTTGCCCTGGTCAGAGCTGCTTAGTTTTAATCTTGCTCTTCAAGCCTTTATCAAGATCTTGGTTTTGACTTTCCCATTGTACTGCCAAGTTATTGCCTCAAGTCCTACCCCCTACATAATCCTCATTTCAGGGCTCGTGTGAGCTAAGTTTTTTTTCTATCCTTCAGCCACCACCCATCCTTACCAGACATGTCTGGTCCCACATGCCTTTCTTGCCCCTGAGAGTTACCACAGTGGGATATGGTTCCAGTGCCTGAGGGGCAAGACATGGTCCAGCCACAGGAACCAAACCAGAAAGGGTAGATGGGCAGGATGTGAGGATAGCCTCCATGCTCTGAGAAGCGATTTAGTCCAATAGCTGGAAAACACACACACGGCAGAAGCAATTCGACTCAAGGAATAGGCAAAAAAATGCTAAGAAACTGTAAATTGGCTTGTTTTGCAATAAGGGTACAGCATGCTTAGTAGCACAACCTACAGTATTTTCTAGGTCAATAAAATGCAATCAGAAAGGAAAGCCAAGACTTGTTAGAACATCTTTTACACTGCGCAGTATAAAAAGAGCACAAATATAATTGATAGGCCTGCTTGGGGACTATCAGTCAATTTACACAATTGGCCTAACACTTTCTTAAACCTGAACTTAACAACAGAAGACTTGGCTGAATCTTTGTGAAGAGAAAGCACTTCAGCATAGCAATTAAATCAATTGACTCAGGAAAAAAAAACAATCCCAAACCGAACAGCCTGGACCAGTGTCTGAGTCCTCCTCCTCTCTGCTCTAAGCGGCTTGCTCATGGAAGATATTTCCCACAGGAATTAAGTTTTGTTGTGTTCTCAGCTTGATAGAGCTACCACTACTTCTTGAAATACGTGATTGATTCTTTACAGGGCTGTTAAGTGCCTTCACTTTCCTTGGACTGATGCCTGTGGGAGGAAGGGAGTATTTTGTTGCGGAGAGCTGATTGTCTGTTCGATTCTAGTGGCTTACAGACAATATCACTGGGGATTCATCCATTTTTCCTTTCTTGGAAACCTGGAGAGGCCTTCCCCTACCCCCACCATAATTCTCTTGCTTTATGTATTTCGCTGGGGGGGTCTGCAAATGGTCATGTCTCCAGAGCACTGATGTGGCTACCGCTGAGATTTCAGTACCTCCAAACCTTTGTGCTTTGTTGTCAGAGCCCACTCGTCCTCCTGCCCGCACCAGGAACGGGTATACAGTGAGCAGTCATGGGCTGCAGCTTCTTCCCCACACTTACCAATTCTTACACCTGGCTCCTGATTTCCTTCCAATGTTGTGGCTTTGTGTGCTCAGGCTTTTGTATTTGGCTTCTGCTGGGTTTCTAGCAGCTGGTCTGTTACCAGTCAGCTCCTGCTGCAATCTCAACAGGTAGCCAGCACAGCGCCAAAGCACACAGCAAAGCAAAGTCTGCCTTAACACCAGTTAAGACCACGGTTTTCTCTTTGCATCTCTGATCGCAGCTGCCTGCACTGCTGCTTGGGATAAGTGTTTATTAAAGTGTCTCAGCTGAATTGCTTGCTGTTCCTTAGTATCCCTCTGTGATAGGAGAGCAATCAGCTTGGCTGCCCTGCTGTTCAGCCCTCCTGGTTCAAGGGGTTGAAGTCCAGGGAAACCTTAATCTGAGATTTCCTAGCTTGAGACCTTTTTGACTGGAGCCAGGAGTGTTACTCCAGAGACGTGTACAGACCGGCTGTTCCTCTTGTGAAATGTTGAGGGATCTTGTGTGTGAGTTCCACATAAATCACATCTTTTTATGCAGCCATTCATAATGATCCATTGTAGGATCTCGGTGGCAGGCCTGCATGTGTGTGTGTCTACTAAAAACATGTCATGCATACTGTTTATTTTCCTATGGCTAACTGTAGAGGTTAGAAACAGCTTAAGACAACTTCTAGCCATGTGAGATAGTTTTATGGTTAGTGACGTCTTGAAATTTTTAATTTATGTCCTGTACAACCTTAAAACTTAAAATGCAAAATAATTGCTGAGCAGAGTGTTAGTTCTAATTGAGATCCTTAAATAACACATTTTACATCTTCTCTTTTTTTCTGGTTTAGGCACTAGCTGCTAAAGGAATTGATTCAATGTCACTTAGTTCATTGGAAATGTCACCTTTAGCATCCAAAAATGCCAAGGAAAGAAGAAATAAAAGAAAGAAAAAGAAATCTTTGGGGGCAGAAGAGTATGGTGAAGACCAAAGGAATCCTAAGTGTGACTATGACGATGGTCAGAGGAGAATGGTAAGCCAGTGTCTGAAATGTCACTTATTCCACACTGCACTTTTCTGAACAGGCCAGGTTCTGAATAGGCAATTAAAGCTGAAACTTTCAGCTGTAGAGAAGAATCAGATATTTAGTGTCAGGACAGACTTGCAGACAGTGTTAGAACAGTGGAAGGAATTACCACTTTATTTTCAAAGTGAATTAAAAATGTGCATTAAACATTCTTGCAAATCTATTTTGTTCAGATTTTTTTTTGCCTTTTTTTCTTTTGCTTCAAGATTATCCACAATCTGATTTATTTTCTTACTTTAATTCCATTCATCTGATTATACCTATCCTACCCCTATTAAAGATAAAAAATATTCTTAAAAGAAACCTGTAAAGCTTAAAAAGAGAAGAGAGGAGGAGAAAAGGAGAAAACTTTTCTCCAGGGCCTTTTAAAATGCTATACAAAAATGTTATTAACATTTTTATGTTGCTTTGCTAGTTGCCTTCAAGTCAAAACTTCGTGGCATTTCTTTCTACTTTCTATTGCAGGGAAAAAAATGGAGTGAGACTGTTGTTAAACAGCGTTTTATATAAATGTAACTGACATGCATGAATATGAATTTTCATATGCCATATATATCACAAATAACTTCAGTTAATTTGTCTTTGCTTAACTGAGGGCACAGTTTAAATCAGTTTGCTTTTGTTGTTTGGTTTTTTTTTTTTTGAATAGCCATGTAATGGGCTAAGTCTTTTTATATTTTGTTGTCAGTGAATTTAGATATGTTTGGCAACCGTAAAAGACTCACAGAAAACATGTAAGTGATGTAAGTAAATGTGACTAATTAATGACTCCCCAGCTCTCAAAATTTACACAGAGCTGGGTTTCTGTAAATGACATGCATTTTTAATCTAATAGCTTTTGTTGTTGTTTCATTGGTCGAGTGGGTGGCATTACAAATTACATCTTTGTTAAAGCTAGAATTTCTCTTTAGTTTCATTCTGGATGGGTTTCAAGACACAACGTACCAGAATGACCGTGGATTGGAGCTGTGCATTGTCAGTTTGTTTCTAAGACTTCTTGTTTTCACTTTTTGCTCCTGGATGTCATATGCATGAGAAATACGGAGACACATTTCAAAGCTTATAGTAAATCTTCTCTGCAAGGCTGTGTCTGGCATGGTTGGAGGGAGTATGGCTGAGTCATCATTCAGATGCTATCTGAGCAGCTGGAAGTGTGTTGCCATCAGAAATCAGTCTCAATGACTGTGCCATGGAAACCCAGGCATGGATTTTTGACCTGTTAAAATGTGGTAGCAATCCAAATGGGTCGTTTTTAGTTAGAAGGGGCCTGGTTTTTGTACTCTTCCTTTTACTAGTGTCACAAAATATCATCATTATGTAACTCAGTGGTGTAAGGTATAGTGCAAAATGAAATCGGGCTTCATTTAGTTTATCTGGCTTGTGGATGCTGTGGAGATCCAACCTCTCTTCATATATACCTTGCTCATGAGAAAGTTCTGAAGAAGCTGAAAATTCTGCACAGGCCATAAAATCAAAAGTACGTTCTGCCTAAATGCTCTTACTCCAATAATTTCCTCTTTAGATACAAGGGAAGGGTATAGACTTGAAATCCTTATGTTTTTTCTGAACATCCTTTTTACTCTGCCAGGGTTTAGGTGTGTTCAGTCCTTGGCTACGTCTTGCTGATGCTCTGCCAGAGGTGCACTCTCACTAGCTGATGTCAGAATGGATCGTCAAGGCTGACATTTGAGTGTGAGGGACACTGCTGTTTACTGAGGTTACCTATCCCTTAAAGCAGCTATGTACATTTGGATAATCATTTTAGAAACTAATAAACCATATCCCTCTTCTTGCTCTTGTTTTATTTTCTTTTCCTTTATCACCTTCTTCCGTCGTATTCTGCTTCTTCTTCTTCCCTCTTCTTCTCATTTCCCCTGCAGTTCATTTCCTGCCCTTTTTCTTTATCTCTTCTTCTCCCACTGCAACATTCCTTCCCTAGCTGTTATGAAGATGTGTGATAATGCAGTAAACTGGAGCTGGATCCCCTTCCATGCTCCTGTCTTCCACTCCTTGTGCTGCCTTCCCAGGTCCTTTGGCACTTATCAGATGGGAGGGTAGTAGAAGCTAAGGAAGTTATCATGCTGCGAGGTGAATGCCACCTTGTCCCTTCCCATTTCAGAACATCTTTAACTGTCGATTATTAGACAAATACCTAGTGGCTAGGAATTCAACCTCTTAACTTTGCGAAGGTTTAGTAAGTGTAATTAAGGCTTTCTCTGACGCACTTGGTTTAAAATGGAACTTGCTGCTCTCCCCAGACCTTCCTCGCTCCTGAAAACATGTTGCAAAATGTTGTTTCTCTTTCCCCTTTTTCCTTTCTGGGGGTTTCTAGACTCTCCTTGGCATTAGTTATGGTCCCAGTGCAAACTTGGTGAAGCGCAGAACCAGCCACGGAAGCATATTCAGTTTCCGACTCCGTGGCAGAGACACTGGCTCCGAAACAGATTTTGCCGATGATGAGATCAGCACTGCTGGGGAAAATGAAAGCCACCGGGGCTCTCTCTTAATTCCAAGATCTGGGAGGCGTCCAAGCGTGCAGAGTCAAGTGAGCCATAGTTCTCACCCTGCTACTCCCAACTACACCCAGACGGGCAAAAGGAACAGCTCAGTGGATTGCAATGGTGTGGTTTCCCTGATAGGAGGAGGCATCGGGGCACTCAACCCAGACCCTACTTCTCCTGCAGGGTTACTGCTCCCCCCAGTTATTATGGAAAAACCTGGGACAGGCGACCTGGTGAGTACTTTATAACTTTTGTATGTGATTCACACTTTTATTTCCTTCTAAATGTTGTTGGAGTTTGCTGTAATTTATTTACATGATATGCAGTCTGCAGTGAGAAACCCAGACCCATCATCCTTGGCTGGGCGGGAAGGCAACAGGCTCACTGACACAAGTAGCGTGTGTCTAGTGCCACTTAAGAATGATTCATGACTTCTGGTGAGACTTACTCTTCAGAGATGGCTAGAGGCAAATACCTAAATACTGGGTTTGATATGAATTTTCTTTTCTTGTAGAGACATTTTTAGGTTGGTTTCTTTGAGCATTTGAATATATGACATTGTCCAGTGGATAGAAAATGATGTGTCTAAAATGGTTCTGTGTGAATCTTACAATCTTGAGACTGCATTTTCTCCCATTGGTTGCTCTGTGTTTGCATCTAACTTTTAGTCTTCTGTATCGCTACTCTTAGAGGACTGTTCTTAGTTTTTCCCAGAAGGGTTTAGCATCCAGTTCAAGTAACACCCAGGAGAGATGAGTAGATAATCAACAGACTTTAAGCCTTTTGCAGATTGCCAAGATCTTTGTTGCAAAGCACCACTGCTGCAAAATATTTAATGAGACTATAAATAAAACTATTTAAACTGATACCTTTAGGACCCAAGCACAAATTCACTTGGAAAACCAGGAGATGGTGTTTTGGAAATAGCTGCTATACAGGCTGGGCAATTTGGACAGGTTGTCAGTTTGATATAGTGGGAATTTATCTCTTTTAATATAGATAATCTACATCGGAACTCATTACTCTCAGTAGTCTTTAAAGCAACAGAGGTCTAGCCACTATGGTCAGTCTGTGTAGGATTTATTTCATCTTGGAGATAAAAATGGGTCAGAATAACCTCTGACCCTGGAGGTGCCTCTTTCTGTTCCCTTTAACTACACGGGGAGCCCAAGATGAGTAACTCTACATTGCACCTGTCTTAAGTCAGGTGAGATGAAGCTCACTCAGAGTAACAAGGTGACAAAACTGGGTTACATTGGTGTGGAAAAGAGCAAATGTGATTCTAACATGTATTAGGCTAGTTATTTCCTGAAGAGAAAGGCGAGTGAGACGGATCCCAGATGTGGTGTCAGATTATCAGTAAACTGAGAAGCAGCTTTTTTCCTTTAGAGCCAGGCAGCTCCTTCCCTCTCAAGCTTTGGATTGAATTTTTTTCTCACCTACTAGGGCATTCCCTGTAGTCCTGCAAATAGATTCTCACACTGTACATGAGAGGAGGGCCCATGCTGCGCGTGGGAAGCTAGTTGGTGTGAGAATTATCTGTTTTGTTGACAGTTTTGAGGCTGTTGCTGCTTTTTCAGATGTTCGCACCTCTGTTCATTTAGGACTTTGGTACTTCCACTTTTACGCTCTGCAGACAAGAAAGATCAGTCCTGAGAGCAGTCTCTAGACAGCTAAGTAACACAAACACTGATTGTAGATAGTGGAGTTTTACTGGGTTTAGCTTGGTGCAAAATAAAAAAAAGATGTGTATTAAAGAAACTGTGGAAGAAAGTTTATGTAAGAAAAAGGAATTCTGAAGCGAAATAGAAAGGCCTGAGCAGATGAGCAGCGGGTGTCCTCCTTTTCTTTGTAAGGAAAGCAGCTCTGCAGGCTGCTGAGGCTCTCCCAGCTTTCAGAAAAAGCTTAACAAAATGTGAGAGCACTCAACTTTTCACAGGAAATATTGGTGTTTTACAGGGTTGGGTCCTGAGGTGACAGGGAGGCTTTGAGCTCTGCTGGCATTTCTTTTTGTTTGCCAGATTTCTGCCTTTTTAAAAGAATGGATTCTGAAAATTGAATGGCCCTGGTGGGTGAGGTCACTTGGCAGTTCCCTGGTCATCTAGGAAATACCATCCAGGCGCTATAGTAATAGATGTTCATTCAGTGATGCAATGTGAAGGATGATGTGTCTTCTGCAAAACAGGTTTGGTATCTAATCTATCCAGAAAATGTGAGCTGGAGTTAAAAGCTAATTGGCAAGAAGCCCATTACTGTACAGATGTATTTGCTACAGGAATCATAAGCTCCAGGCACAAGTGTGCAGCCTCAGCTGTGGAGCGCAGGGAGAAGGAAATAGAAAATCTAACACCTAAGTGTGCTCAGAGACAAATCAGCATGCTTTCTGGGCTTTGTGTTTGATTATTTTCATCTTTTTCTTGTTAAAATTTGAAGTTAAGTTTGTTCTTTGTTAGTAGCTCCGGTTTCTGTTAAGAGTCTCTTGATATGTTTATGGGAGGCAAAAGAAAGATGCTGCAGGGTGAAGCTGAAGCTACCTTATTAACCCCACTGGCCCTGCAGCTGTTATTTATTTTGTACAAGTGTAAGGCCATAGTGAAAAAAGACCCACTTGTGCTATCTGTTGTGTCTTCCCCGAACAAAAAAATGAAGGACCAGGACATGAAAATGCACCTCTGCAAGAAAAAAGCATCGTTAAGCTCTGACTTGCAGCTTCCTGAGTTTAAGTGTGGCTTCACTCATGTGAACACAATGTCTGAATTTATGGAGCTGGCAAAACACATTTTACGGCATTAGGTTTTGAAGATGCTTTTCTTCAGGTCCCTCTGTGATGCTCAGCAGTATCAAATGAGCGTAACACAGATCTGTCTGATTGCTGCTGAGGAGGGAGACCACTGAATTCTGATTTGGGGAAAGCTTGGAGGAGTGCTTCTGATTTAAAAGGCATAGTAAACATCAAGCGAGACCTGACCATCTCTAGTTTTGAGATTCCAGCCTGCAGCCCTTAAGCGGACCATAGTTTCAGCAGGTGATTTCAAGCAGGATCTCCTAAGGTTTCTCAAGGAAAGCAGAAGTCACTAGCCACTTTTGTGAATCAGTTTTAGTAACATTCAGCCTGCAGATTTTACCCCAGGCAGAGTAGCTGGGACCATGATGCCTTTGTGGGTGTTGTAACTGCTATTCCCTATCCCAGCCAATGGAAAGGCTGCAGGTAGCAGCTGAGCTGACAGGAAGGCACCTATGCAGCTTGTTCCCTCTCCCGTGAGAGAGGTGGCTGCAGCATGTTATCCCACTGTTCAGGCTGGTGGCTCAAATGAGTGATCTCCTGACACTTGGCTGCAGAAGAGTGTGTAAGCTAAAAAAGCCAGTTTCAAATACTCTTCAGATGGCTCTGGCTGCTTGGCACAGGTGGATGTGAGTGTGTTTCTATGAGTGTGCTGGCACTTTCCATCTCTTCCTCCTAATCCCTAAATACAGCTAGTAAAACAGGAGAGGTTTCAAATAATCTTAATGGATGGTGTTTCGACTCATCAGTCTTGTTGTCTGGGGTAGCTGGACTGATCAGCAGGCTTGCTGGCCACGGACAGCATATTTCATGCAGAATGGCATTCATCCATGCAGTCTTCTGCATCAAAGTAGTCCTGCCAAGTCATCATGGGCTTTAACCCATAGCCTGAGCAAGAGAAGGGACATCCTATCCTCTGCAGGGAACTCATTCATCTCGGCACACTTTGCTACACCCATTAATGTTTCCACATGAGAGCACCCACAAGAGTGATGGTAGTGTTTTTTGGGAAGCTCCCCTTAGCAGTGCAGAGGGTTACACTGCAGTGTTAAAGCTAGAAGACCCACCTAAGTCATATGAAGAGCAAAGTTGCGCAATCTGAAAGTATGAACTGCAAGCACCCTCCACAAAGGTGGCTCTGGGTCAGGCAGTCTTCACCTGGACGTGAAGGCATTCAGGCCTAAGGGGTGTAGGGAGCAGGGAGCTTGTCCCAAGAAACCCCTGGTATTTACTTAGTTATTCTTCTGGATATCTCCTATGTATCCTGCAGAGGACTCAATCAGGGCTGGTCCTGTTCTTCCACCACCTTTCTTCAAGTGATGCAGTTGCTGATTTCATCAAACTTAGACCAGTGTAATTAAATAAGACATAAGCAGGACTATAGTGATTATGCTTAAAGTCCTAAATTATTTTTTTTAATTTTTTTTTAATTATTTTTTTTATTATTATTTTTTATTTTTTTTTAGTTTGGCATGAAACCCAGGGATTTGAAAAATGATACATTTTCATGATCCTGCTGATTTTGGGGCTGGAAGTTTGGGATTTTGCCTTTTTTAGAGGAAGTCTGTACATTATATATGTAACTTCAGGGCACACTACAACCTAAAGTTGCTGCGCCTCCCTGTAGTATTTATTTGTAGCTGTATATTGCTCTGTTGTGTTTTAGTGTTTCTTAGTTAAGAGGTTAGAATAACATCTCTCTTCACAAGGTATTGATCTGTTTGAACAGAATTGGATTAAGTTAATGAGCTGTTATCTGGCACTCTATTTATCCATGGGATCTGATGAAGGTGAGTAAGTTGTCACCTGTGGTTGTCAAGAATTTATTGAGAGTTAAGAAATACACAAGACAGCATCCTCTCTTGTCTCCTAAACCTATCTGGAGCCCTTTCTGTAACTCTGGATGGAAATGGCAACGTTTTTAGTTTAGCCTGAGTTTCCTATTATTTTGGAGACTAGAACTGGTGAAGAAGAGGATGCAGGATTGAGGAGGTGGTTCTTCACGAGGGGGAGCTGACTGTTAACTGGGGGTCCTTACTGCTTTGCTCTCCCTGGGACACCTACTCAACAGAGCTTCCTGTCAGCCCAGGAGCAAAGCAGAGCCACCCATGACATGGTTTTGGGATGGGCAGCAAAGCCGAGGTTGGAGCTATCTTGTTTCTGCCTCTTCACATACAACTCTTCCTGAATTTCCTATTGGTCGCATGTCTGGTTTTAATTTTAGGAAACAAATGCCGAGTATTGCTAGCTTGTCAGGAGTGAAAAGCAGTATGGAGTGAGCCCTTAAGGAAGTCCAGGCTGCTTACTGAAGGGCTGAACTAAGGTTTTAGAAGCTTGCCTTTAGATAAACCTTTATTGTCTTTTTTATTAAAGACCCCCCAAAACAACAAACAAGCACAAACAAAACCAAAGCAAAAAACCATAAAAAACCCCACAAAACCCCCAAACCAGACCAAACCAAAACAAACAGATAAACAAAAAAGAAGACCTTGGCTTTTCTTGTCACTAAGCAAAAACCTGTCTTGCTGACCACAATGGTTTGAGGTTTTCTTGTTCACTGTAATACTCCCCAGAGGTAAAATTTCTGTCTTTCCTCTCTTGCTTTGCCACAGGACTGGTGAAAAAGGAAAGTGTTAGCAGTTTCTTTGTTCAGAAAATATATCAACAAAATAAGTCATCCAACAATCACCACCATTAAGTTATATGGATGAAAACGAGCTAACCCTTTGCTGCTGACACAAAGAGCTGTCACCATGGCTCTAGTTTCTGTTCATTTCAAGCTTTGCTTTAGCACATCCTGAGTGTAAATCATTTAGATTTGACACAAATATTGTAATCTGCTCCAGTTTACAATGCATCTCTTTAAATAATCAAGCATCCACAAAATTAAATGGCTTCTTTCTAATGTTGTGTGCTATTACGGTCACTTTCAATCTCATTAAATATCTGTGCTAGTGCCTTACTGGGTCCATTGTTCACAGTGTGGCCTGTCCACCTCTTTTTATGCTTGAAAAGATTTTTACTGTACAAGAAAAATTAAACCTGTCCCAGTTCCCAAATGTGGTCTTTAAAATGCTGCCATATAAAAGCCCATCTTCACATAACAGTTTTGATATAGCTCAGAACTGTAGGCACTGAGAAGAAAGTAATTTTTCAGTGTTATGCATCCTCATTTACATGTAAATTACTGAATAGTGTATTTGTCCCTATAGAATTTAGCTAATCCAAAGGAGAAACATTTCCAGTCAATCAGAGAGGAACACAAATAATCTCATCCTGCTGGAGGTACCTCTGCTGAACTCCATTGTGATTTCTTATCTGGATCCTAAGGACAATCCTTACATAACTATAGGGACTGTTGTTATTTTTACTTAATTTCTGTAGAAATATAAGTACTATGAAAAAATGTGGTTGTGTATATTCTCTCTGTAATGATGATAACCTTTATGCTGCCTTGTTTGTCCAGTTCCTGGAACTGCTCTCTATCTCAGAGTACAAAACCTGCCAGTTCCTTGTGTGACTATTAGCTATCTCTGTTCTAAAATAAATAA
>JAVHNF010025030.1:4313-16898 GCA_034783455.1 Micropsitta finschii | reverse complement strand
TAAACACTATTTTAAGGGTAACAGTTTAAGAGCATGACAGGAAAGCTTCGAAAATAACTTGGTACTGATTCAAATTACTGTTTCTACACAACTGCAGCAGCATGGATTATTTTTGCTTCTATTCCTACAGCACTCTACTTAAATTTTAACAAAGGAAGTTTTTCTATACTCCGTATTACTTCTAGTTAATAGTATAGCTAGTTGTCCTTAAAAATTACCACTAGAAAATTATCTTTAAAATGCATATTTCTGCTGGAAGTAATATGAATATTTACTATATTGACAGTTTCCACCTTATTATTCAGTTTGAACAAACTGGTTCAAAATATCAAATAAACTAGTCTGCAGAAAAAAAACCATACATACTACACTTTCCAACATTACTTTTGTCATTAAACATTTTGTTTCCATTTTTTATTCCACTATAAACTATACTGTAATTTCAGAAACTCCACAGATGTGTAAGTGTAATTTATGAATATGAATGTACAAGGATTCACAAAACTGGGATATCTATTACAGAACTTACAAAGTATTCTTGCACAGCTATAGGTATTATAGCTCTGTCATTTTAAGAATTTGGTAATATATGTATTAAATATTCTCGAAAAATAAGCCTTCCATATCACATGCTAGTATATAACAACTGCAACATTTCAAACCCAAACTCCACTATACCTTGAAAGGACGAAGGCTCCTGCAAAGCATTACTTGGCAATCTAGCTGGTCCACAGAAGAGTGACACAGTGACAGGTGTTACAACAGAACAGCATTTGATATTTGCTATCCTATGAGCTCTTGTCATTTCATCAAATATAAGCCAGTCTGTAGGGAGTGCCTGAATGGCTGCAGCTTGCCCATTTGCAGGGGGAATCTGTGCAAGAGCAAATAAAGCTATATTATCGCACCATCTGTTTGCAATTAAAATAAAATTTATCATATTTCACATTTTATACATGTAGGAATAAATACATATTTATATGCACATAATCTTACACAAATTAAAAAAAAAAAGCAAGAGAGAATTCAACCAGACTCACAAATTGCTCTTCCTCCTTGAAACAAAACATTTTGCTTTAAAAAAAGGATCTAAAATAAATCAGTTTCAGAGGAGAACTTATTCCTGCTACTATGAGCAAGGACTGTGAGTGCCTGGGTTTCCTCAGAACAGCTTATTAATGGTGTTTATTCTCTCTGCGTGAGCAGGTATAACAACACGCTCTTCCTGAACCGCCTGCAGGAAGGAGAAGGAGGTCTCTATATGTTTTATGCCACCAACAATGAAACCAACGCATCCATTACCTTCAGTATCTCTGTGAAATGTAAGTGCCTGGCATTGCTCTTTCATTCTCCTTGCGTGGGGCTGCTGCCCAGCTGGCAGCAGGTAGAATGGACTATGAGGGTGCTTGCAGCCCAGTGCTCACACAACACACAGCCCAAACCCATGCATAGCACAGAGCTACCTGGTGTTTTATTGTTGCGCACATGGAAAGAAAATCAGAGCACAGAGAATGTGGTCATAGCAGTCACTGTTCATGTACCTTCCCCAACAGCTCCTCCAAGGCTCTGCAAAATCAGGGTGGCAGCCAATGACTCCAGCATCCTTCAGTGCATGGCCATCAGCTACCCTGCCCCACGCATTGAGTGGTACCAGTGCCCCATTCACTCTGACAGGTAAGAAATGCCCAGGAGACTGAGCACCTCCAAGGTGAACAGTTCCCCTTGCTATGCTATTCATGGAGCAGGTAATATAACAGAGCCAGTAACAGCAACAGGGATGCTGCCCTCCTCAAAAGGTTCCTGGGGACTGAGGAGCAGGTACCATTCCTAAAGTCCTGACCTTGAAGAGTTCAGCCACCTGTGATTCATGTTCTCCCACTGCTTTTCTGAGGACCATGTGGATCCCTTGGAAAAGTGCCCTGGTGTATGCTGCTGTAGAGCTACATCCTGCCTGGTCCTAGTGGTCTTTCTGGGGCCTCCACAGGTCTGAAGCTCCACAGAGCACAGGATTACTGAGCTACAGTGTGATGGAGGCAACAGCAGCTGCCTGGTCAGGGGATGCTGTGTCTCACACCCATTCAAGGAGGGAACTGCTGGCAGAATACAGCTGTAGCCACATAAAGGCAGTCAAGGCTCTGTCTATAAAGGGCTTTGATGTTAAAGGACAAGTTTTTAACTGGGCCGACAGTAATAAATCTCACAGAACTGCAACCATTGATTCCCTGTGTCTCCTCCCTAGACTTATACATGCACCAATTCATTTATGAGCAACTGGTCTGCAAGGAACACTCACTCTCTCCTGCTTTGTATCTCTGCAGATATGAGGACTATAGGCTGCTACTGAATGACTCCAATCCCCAAGTAGTGAACGTGTTGCCCTTCCGAGAGACAGAGGTGGAGAGCAGCATCCCCTTCCAGGAGCTGGGTGCCAACTTCACCTTCTGTTGTATGGCCATTAACAGAGAAGGGAACGCTTCTGACGTGTTTCACTCACTCACCATCACCAGTAAGATACAAACTGGTAGCTTGGCAGAGTGGGGAAGGATGTGGGGGCTTTTTGAGAGCCCATCTTCCTATGCATATATCCCTATTGTCTTTCATGAGAGGTGGAATAGGTTCCACAAGGCCCCTATCCTCCCAGGAGCAGGGAGGCTTTGGCATTTGTCAGTCCTGGGAGCCATGTGGGAATTGGTGGCTGGGCAAAGGCTGAGCCATGCCATGAGCACCTTACAACTGCAGGACCCAGCCCCAGAGTGCAGGAGCTGCTGCCCACTGGAGTCCAGGGTTTGCATCTTTCGACGGGACTGCTCTTGCTGCACAAATCTCAGTCCCCAGTCAGTCTGACCAGTACCTGGTGCTGTTTGTGTGGAAATTGGGTGCATGAGGGGAGCCATTGCAGCTTTAAGTTTGGCATCAAGAACCTTTCTCAGTTCCCAGCAGCACTTTAGGGTGCCTCTGAGGCCAGTGCTGGGTTGTGTTGCATGCAGGGGAAGCTTAAGTGCTCAGCTGGGCAAAATGCTTATAGAGATGCGGTTGAAATAAGAGTGCTTAATTCATTCTTGTGTTTTTCTCCTCCAGGAAGTGTCATGGCCCCCCCAAACAAACTCTTCAGCCCCATTCTCTCCACCTGCATCGGCACATCGGTCCTGCTGCTCCTCCTCCTGCTCTTCCTCCTCTACAAGTACCACCAGGTCAGATTCCCTGCCGTATAGCAAGGGCTGCCCAGCTTCTGCTGGCAGGCACAGGCAGGGAGCATTCAGCCTGGAAGCACCAGGCAACTGCCTCCCTCATCTCCATTGCCTCCCAGCTTCCCCCATGAGTTTCCTGCACCGTACCCACTCTGTTAACACCTCTCCTGCCCTGGTCCCTCAGTCCTGTAGCCCTGAGGTCAATGTGGTTATTTCTTGGTGTCAAAGGTGCTCATTCTGTGCTGCCAGTTGCAGATGGTTTCGCTCTGGTCACCTGAATCCACAGCCCGAATTACAGAGGGGAAAACAAAAAAGTGGTTTGCAGCTTGCAGCTACTTCTTATCCTCCTCCCTGCTTTATGCAACGTTGTCTTTATGGGGGAACAGGATGATGTCAGAAGGCGTTTGTCTCCAGGAAGACTTGGTCACTATTTTTATACAAGAACCTGCCCCATTTTCTCTGCAAGACTCATTTGCAGCATTTAGAACCTTCTGGTTGTTTCCGTAAGCTGTACCCATCAACAGCCACCCCATCAGTGGGTGACAACCTCCCTGTTCTCAGCTCTCCCTTTTGGCACTCTTCCTTTGACAGCCTATCAAGGCTGAGGATTTCACAGCAAAGTTCTGTTGCTGGTTGTCAGAAGATCCAATAGAGCCCTCTCCCAAACACCTACAGCTTTGCAGGCAGAGCTGTATTGGGCCCATAGTCCAGAGAGATGAAGGGCACATTGAATGTGCAAGTAGCTCTGAAGAAATAGCTTTTAGGAAGGTCTTGCAAGCCCAAGAGAAGCAGGATGTGTTTATAAACAATCTTGCCTACCTCAGCCATGAGCTTCTTTAGCCAGGGCTGATCGCTGCAGTGCTATAGGTGAATCATGGAGCAGAAAGCAACAGTGCTCACCCTCTGGGAGCAGACAACAGCAAATACATTGAGTACATGTGGCATCTTTCATAAGGGACCTCCACCAGAAACCGTGCTGCTTGGAGCATCCTGTCTGAGCCTTTTTCAGCAGCCTGCATGGGCGAGGATGTTCAGCTCTCAGGCAAAGAAAATAGAAGAAGTGTGGGAGAGAAAACAAGCAGATGCTTTGCATCAAAACTGCAGATCTGTTTGATTCAGTTAGAGTCCCTCATGCCAGTGCTAACCCAGCTTTGAGCATCTCCTCATACACTGCATCCTTCTCTGCAACTATGTGGAAGTGGTGAGAAGCATTCCAGCACATACCTCCTGGTAGCAGGGACCTGAGGGTCTCCATCACAGCCATGATCATTCCACCCTGTCTGCCTTGATGGATCTGAGACTGCCTTTACCACACTGGTCCTTGCCTGTCTCCTTGAACAGGAGCAAAGGCCACACACACAGAGCTATTTCACTGTCTGTATTTGTATTTGTGCTCCAGGCTGGCTCCTGAGCCCTCCCAACACGAATGACAACCAGCAGCACAAGCTCTGCTCACAGGCTCCATCCAGCACTGCTTCCCTCTGCCTTGCCAGGTTTCTTCTGCCATGAGATTCACAGAAAAGAGAAGAAATTCTGACTTCTCTCTCTCCATTTCTTTTTTTCCCCTGTAAGGGAGCTGGGGCTGGGGCAGCCCCACTGTTCCACTGCGCTCAGCAACACAGGGTACCAGGCAAGGGGATACAGTGCAGACATCTCCCTCTAACACCAGCTGGGCATTGCCAGACACTGGCCTGGTGGAACACTGCTGGTCCCAGCTCTGTCATCCCAAGTGAGGGCATGGGACTACTTTAAGTAAGAGGCAAGAGAGCCTCCTGCAACCGTGGGTCATGACTTGGAGGGGCTTTAGAACAGCAAAGGGACCGGGTTGTCCAGGAAGACCCTGTCTCACTCAGTCCAGGTTCAAAGCAAGAAGTCTTTGATGGGCTGAAGCCTGTCTTCTCTCTGTGCCTGCAGAGTGAGGGCTGGGACTGGGGAAGCCCTGGGACTTGAGGAACACTGAATAACTGGAGTCTCTTCCTTACAGAAACCCAAGTACCAGGTGCGGTGGAAGATCATTGAGGCCTGTGAAGGGAATAACTACATCTTTATCGATCCCACGCAGCTCCCATACAATGAGAAATGGGAGTTTCCCAGGAATAACCTCCAGTTTGGTAAGAAACTTTCCTCACTGCTTGCCCGGTGGTGTGCAGCTCATCACAGAGCTGAAATGCTCCAAGGGACAGAGCCAAAGCAACCGCACAGCATCCAGGCGTTACATCAGCATCCTTAACCAGGTGTTGCTGCCGTCTTCCACACAGGGTGGTAAATCTTAGGGTACAACCTCCCTCTATTGCTCTGAGGAAGGTTGAGAGGATCATGTCCCTCCTCTGGCACAGATCTGGTGAGCCCATGGTTGGACATGGCCTCTTTCCTACTGTCTTTGCTCACAGCAGAGTTCCCCTCAGACGTTAACCAGCTCCTGACTAAGGGATGTGTCATCTTGTCTGGGCTCAGCAGGAATCCCCTCCCACCAGACTCCCTCCTCAAGGCTCATGCAGGACAACCCCTCAGTCTTTTCTATAAAGCATCCTGTAAGCACATTTTTTATTCCCTTTGCAGGAAAAACTCTTGGAGCAGGAGCCTTTGGAAAAGTGGTAGAAGCCACTGCTTTTGGGCTGGGCAAAGAAGATTCCGTCCTCAAAGTGGCTGTGAAGATGCTCAAGTGTAAGCCCAGAGCAATCTGCAAAGGCTGAACACCCCCCCATGTCCTTTGGGCAGGATGCAGTGTGTGCTCACCATGTGTTGGTGCTCCTACTTTTGCTGGATGTTTCTGTGACAAGTACTGGTGTTGGAATCATACTGCTGCCATCCTTGCGGACATGCATGGCCAAAGACACAGGGGATGCAATTTCCTCTGAGTGTGTCTCCTCCTTTTGTTCCGTGCCTGTGTCTACACCTTCTTCTGTCCTCTCCCTTCATCTCTTCCTTGCCCCTTCCTCCCTTCTTCATACAGCCGTTCCTCTCTTGTCTTGCAGCATCAGCAGACACAGATGAGCAGGAGGCTCTCATGTCTGAGCTGAAGATCATGAGTCACTTGGGACACCATGAGAACATTGTCAACCTGCTGGGAGCATGTACCTATGGAGGTAGGGTCCTACAGCCCTGCTTCCCCATGGAAACCTCCCATTGCCTCCCCTCTGAGGCTCTTCCCTTCCCTCATCTCACAGCAGAGAGATGATGATCTTGGCAGTGGTTTTTGAACATGTAACTGTGCAAGGGCCCATTTCCAGACATGCTCATGTGCCGTGTGGGTGCTGCTGCTCTCCCAGGGAAAGCAATGCCCAGGACAGGCTACAGTAACATCATTTCTTAATTAACCCTTAATCAGGCCCAATCCTCGTCATCACCGAGTACTGTCGCTATGGAGATCTGCTGAATTTCCTCCGGAAGAAGGCTGAATCCATCATTATCCAGGATTCCGCACTGGACATCTCTTTAGATAGTGCTGCTGATTACAAAAACGTCGACCTAGAGAAGAAATACATCCGTAGGTAAGAGCAGAGTTCAGGTGGCCACAGGACTGGGTACTTGCCGGGAGAAGTGTGCTGGGGAAAGATTGAGGCCAAAGCTCTGGGGACCTGCAGAACACCAGGATGTAAAAGCCACTGGTTTTGTGTATGCTTCGATTTGGTTACACATCCAAGTTTTTCAGTGTTTGACAGCCGTCACTGAATACCCCAGAATAAACGTGTATTTCAATCCAGTCTGTCCTCCCACAGCCTGGAATCAAAACTTTCTGGTTTCCTGCACTTTGGGGCACATGGGTTTTATAGGATAAAAGGCTGAGCGTTCCCCATCAGCGAAGGGCAGCCCCTTGATGAAAGGGTAGCAGTATTTGGACCCCCACACCGCAAGGAACCTCAGTCCCCTTTCTGAATTGGCCTCAACACTGACTTTCCCTTCATCCTCAAGTCCCAGTCTAAGCCACTTCCCGCAGGCAGGGACGGGTTTCTTCTCTCAGTGGATGTGAAGGGCAGAAGGTACTGCTGGAGGGTTGCTAACAGCCTGCCTCCATCTCTCTTGCTTCTGACTCAGTGACAGTGGTTTTTCGAGCCAGGGTTTGGAGCTGTATGTTGAAATGAAGCCTGTGCCGTCATCATCATCTTCAGCATCATCAGATTCTGCGCAAGCCAGGGGTGAGTTAAAGGTTCACTTCTGAGTTTCCATGATTTCTTTATCCTGGCCCCACCTCATCTGGTTTATCCTGGGGAGCCAGGGCGCTGCATGGCTTTTGGTACTCGCCAGGTTTGCAGCAGCTCTGGAACTTCACTTTGAATTTCAGGGAAAAGCCCAGAGGAAGAAGATGGAAGCAGGGAGGACCTCCGTCCCCTCAACCTCCCTGACCTCCTGCAGTTCTCCAGCCAAGTGGCCCAGGGCATGGCATTCCTCGCATCAAAGAACGTGAGTGCCAACAGGACAGCTGCTCCCAGCATCCCAACTGGGAAATGCCAGTGCAGGCACCAGGCACCATCCATCCTTGTCTGCTTGGGAGTTGGGATCTTTTTGGATGGGGTGGCCAAGCTCAAACAAACTGCTGCTGGAAATGGGCCGCTGCTCTGTTTGCTGGGTTCAGACATGCCATGGTGTCTGGTGTCCCCTTCAGAGCCTTTGTTTCCCGTGGGTTACAGGCAGGGTTAAGGATGGGAACCCAGGGCTGTGTGTCCTGCTGGTCTCACCATCTTCCCCACAGCTTTTGCACGAAGTCAGGAACTTTGATGTGAAGCTTTCTTGCCTTGGCAGCTTCCCCACTGCCCCAAGGATAGGGAACCGAAAGTGGCTGTTGAGCTGGCTCATTTGGAGCACCAGAGAGTCACTGTGTGACTGTTTCAGAGATGAGGACACAGTGCCAACAGCCCCTGCTTCCGAGCCTCCTCCCACACAGAAGATGATGGCCCCATGGGTGACTGTAGCATCAAATGTTATGTTGCACCAGCATTGCAGAGCCTGTACTCCTTGTACGTGACACAGTGCCTATCGCAGGGGCTTTTCAAGCAGTACATATTCCCTTTGCCTCTGTTAAGTGCTGTTTCAGTGACAGGCCCCAGGCTGTAGGGAATTAGCTGGGAGTGCTGGGGGATGTTGGCTGGGTCTCAGTTGTGCTCTCTTCTCTCCAGTGCATCCACCGTGACTTAGCAGCCAGGAATGTGCTCATATCAGATGGACGGGTAGCCAAGATCTGTGACTTCGGCCTGGCCCGGGATATCATGAACGACTCAAATTATGTTGTGAAAGGCAATGTAAGTAATCGAAATGGGGACGAGAGAAGGTACAAGGGTAGGGTGCAGCTGGAGCATGAAGGATGTGGGATAGGGTAAGCTGCCAGCTTGTCCCAGGCTGCAGGACTCTCTGCTCTTCCAGGCCCGCCTGCCCGTGAAGTGGATGGCCCCAGAGAGCATCTTTGACTGCATTTACACAGTGCAGAGCGATGTGTGGTCTTACGGCATCCTTCTCTGGGAGATCTTCTCCCTTGGTAAGAACAAAATGAGCTTACAAACCTCTTGTTTTCCATGGCTTTATCATTGCCTCAGCAAAAGAGTTTCCAAAGAAATGGATCCTGGATGATTTACTGTAACTCAGAACTCCCTGAAAACAAGTATCAGTGGCTCAGGCGATGCTCCGGGCTGCCTCTAGCCACCCTATAAGGCTGGAGTGTTACAGGCTCTGACCTGAGAGCCATCTCTGCTTCTGTCGCTGTCACAGGTAAAAGTCCATACCCTGGCATGGTGGTGAACAGCAAGTTCTACAGCATGGTGAAGCAGGGATACCAGATGGCCAGGCCAGACTTTGCTCCCTTGGAAATGTGAGTGGATGTGCTGAAGTGACACTAGGGGTGGCAGGGTTGCTGGAGCTGCTTCCTGGGGGGAAGGAAGGTGGCACTGGGACCTTGGTCCAGGAGTGTATGCCCTTGAGCTTCAGGTTGGATCCTACTGGCTGCTCCTTGCTCCTGTAGGAAAACAGGACCTGGGGCAGTCAGTGAGGATGCTCTATCCACTATCTCCTGTTTATGGACAGAAAGATGGGAGCACTTATGTTATATGTTACATTCCTGGCCTTGGTGGGTTTTCTTCCTTTTAAAGTCACTTAGTTTTGACTCTAGGACTGTAAGACAAATCTGAGTAGGTTACAGGAAGGTAATGAGTTTAACCTTGAAGAATAAAGTACTGAAGGCATAAAGCTCCTTATTGATAGATTAGTTTATCCACTTCCATGTTCACCTTTACCTGGAGCACTGCCCATGCACTGACCCTGGGTTTTATGGTCAGGGGACTGCTCAGTACTGTGTGTCTGAGAGTACAGCACAAGGAAGCACAGATCCTGCAGCAGCACAGTGCAGCCACCCTGTCCCTGTTTGGCTCTGCAGGTACACCATCATGCAGGCGTGCTGGAGCCTGGAGCCCACAGAGAGACCTACCTTCGACCAGATCGGCTGCTTTATCCAGAAAGAACTGGAGGTACATAAGGAGCAGGTGAGGACTTCTGAAGAGAATGGGGGAGATGTGCTTTCCCCCTACATGAACTTAGCTCCTGGACAACTCCCCTGGTGCTGGTCCTTGCCTTTAACTGATGGGAGCAGTTTAGTGCTGGTGGGCAGTGCGGAAAGGCATCCAGATTTCCCTGTGCTCAAGCGTTAAGCCACTCCCCATCATGACCAAAGGAGGCTGGACAAAGAAATACAGCTGCTTTGCAGCAACCTCTATGGGCAGCAATAGGGGTAGTGATACTACTGGCAGCACAGCAGCCTTTCCCTATCCCATTCCCCTGGATTGTACAGAAGGCACACTCCTTTATCACTAGCCTTCCTGCAGCTCCACAAAAGCATGGGCTAGCTTTGCCTTGTGGGCACAAAGGGCAGCACTGACTGAGCATCCCACCTTAGCTGGTCATCCTCTGATGTCTTACACTACTGTAAGGGACTGAAACACACTTGGGGTGGGGTTTTTGTCTTTTCTTGATTTCAAGGACTACACCAACCTCCCTTCCACCACCGAGGAAGACAGTGGCTGTGATACCTCTGGCTGCTGCGAGGAGTCCTGCGACCAAGAGGATAGCGGGCAGCCCCTTCTCAAGGGCAACAACTACCAGTTCTGTTAGCTGGTACCAGTGCCCCGGGTGGATCCCACCCTCCTGGATCTGCAGAGTGCATGGTGCTGCCCTGCCCTAGGACAAAGACGCCTTCAGCTTTGGCTCTCCTTCTTCTGAAGTATGAGTGTTACTGACTCCCTCACTGAAACGACAGCGCTAGAGTGACTCAAAACCAAGACTCACCATGGGGTCCCTGAGGCCTTACCTGAAGAGCAGCATAGGTTGTGAGGATGGGAACATGCTCTATCTCTACAAGGTACAGAGAGGTCCTTGGCACCTGCCTCCCCATCCCCGGTGGGGCTGTGAGTGATTTGGTTTTGTAGGGTTTTTCAAATGCTAGTTGCAGCCAAGTAAGACATTCCCACAACTGAACCCTTGTGTTTTATGAGCACATCTTGGAGCTGGAACTACTTCACACAGCAGAAGCAGTTCTCTTTCTTGGTGGTTCTGCTCTCTTCCCTTTGCCAGTCTGACCCTGGATGGTACAGAGTGAGTGTTTAGATACAGGTAAAGCCTCTACTTAGCATTAAATACGCATTAACCTCTACATTTCCTCACCCAATCTACCTCTACACAGCTGATGCTTTAGCAGGGAGTATTTGGGTGAAGCAAGCCAAGGAGCCAGCCCCAGGGTTATGTGAACCTGGGGATGAAGGGCAGTTATTTCTCAGGTAAAACACAGACATAACCGGTGCTCTTCCATGTCAGCACCGAACACATTCCCCAATCCAGGAAAGAACGGCAGCTTAAACAGATCAGGAAATGATCAACATAACACACATCCTACAAACCTTCTGCATTATTAAACATGTAGCAATCACTGCCTTTGTCCCAAATACAGATATGCTCTTGTATATATTTTCCTAAGTGTATTTTTAATAGAACAGCTGAGATAGAGAATAGTTTTTCATAAGCTAGGGTCTGATGCCCTTAAACTTATTTCTCATCGAGATGTTGTTCAGGGCTACTAGTGCCAGTAATGGAAGTAGCTAATGAATCTTCTTAACTTTACCTGGCTCTGTACACCAGGTACAGGCACTGACAGGACTCAGGCAAACTACAGTGAGACACGACTACTCTATCACAGGTGGCCTTGGCCTTACCCTGAGCACTTAGCTTGTGGGCCACTTCTTATTATAGTAACCCTGGGTTTATACTAACACCAAGTGATTCTTTTCCTCCTTACTAAACACAAAGCTAATTTATTTCTATCTGTCAGCATTAAAAAAAAATGAAATGTTCAGCAAAATGAGTCTTCTAGAGCTTTAAAAGAACTGTTCTTAAAGAGGAATGGATCAGAGCACAGGTCTGCAACTCTGCTCCAATTCCTCAGACACACATCTTTCCCATTACAAGTTCTCAAAACCATTCAATTTTGTGTAATGCAAAAATTTATTAAAAACAAGATTTTAAAGCACTTGTTCTGAGTGGCCTGTCTGTAACACGGGAAAAAGGTAATCCCCATGAATGGATATAATGGTGGAGTAATTTGAATTGTGATGATGTGACATCTGACAACAGTCACTGCATTTGAGATGAGCACAAGGCAGCCACCAAGGGCAGGGGAGAGGCAGCATGGCCCTGGTAAGCAGAGACTCGGGGTTACTGCAGCAGGACCTCGTATAGCAATTGCTTAGATGCAGCAGGAGCTCCTAATCCAGGCTATCAAACACATCCTGAAGAGAAATTACTGTCATGTGCTGCAAACCTCTTCTGAAAGTCACCTCAGGAGCTGCCCTGGGAAAGGAAATGCAGAACAAGAACAGGGGAGTTGACCATCTGCAAAAGAGCTTATAAGAACTATATCTCAGCTTTATTTAGCAGGATAATTCTTCCTGACACTCTGGTGAGGTGGCCCAAGCTATGTCTCAAGCTGCTCGTCTCAGAACACTAGGCTGTTCCTCACCACTCTGGCAGTGCAAAGCAGAGCCATGATGTATGTGTTTGTGCCCTTTCCCACTGCAGCTCTCCAGGTCTTGTACACAAAAACCAAGTTACTCAGCCACAGTTTCACCCCAAAAATTGGAGATAATTTATTAAATTTTATCACTGACTGAAAAAAGTCACTAATGTCTCTTAAGAATAAGTTAATGTTCTTAACAGAAAACCCCCAAGCCATATACTGCATTTGCTCAGACTTAATACATTTACTTTAACAGTATGGTACTCAATAGGTTCCCCTTCACAGAAGGGAGTTTTCAACCACACCACAAGCCTCTGAATCTTCCCCACTGCTCACTCAGGCAAAATAAACTCCCTGGATGGCAACTTCAGCAGTCCAGCATTCCACTTCTCTTCTGTGTGAGTCACAGCA
>JAVHNF010025023.1:0-14485 GCA_034783455.1 Micropsitta finschii | reverse complement strand
ATGACTTGAGAATGGAGTTTCCCTTGTACCCTCACTGGTAGCCCCCGTTACTGCTTGCAGTTCCCATGGACCCCTAACCACACAGGTTGTGGGTATTTGCTTGCATGTCCTCTGCTTTATGTGGTTGAAGTGCACAGGTGGGGTGTAAATATTCCTTCTCCAGTATAGTTCTACCAGATAAGTAAGACCTGTTATGATACCCCAGCTGTCTCTTTCTAGTAAGAATTTAGCCTGGGGACAGCAAAGTCCTTGGGAGGCCAAAGCAGAGATTCCTATTTATGAAAAGGAAGTTTAAAAGACCAAACCCTTCCCACCCTCCTCCAAACAGCAACCTTTTAATAAACCTGTCACTAAGGGTTATAAATAGGAATAAAGGACAAAATGAAGAACAGGATAGTGATATCCAGCAAACAGGAACATCCATATGACAGTGAGATTTACTAACCTGCAATAGTTTCCCAAGGGACAGGTGTGAGTTAATGTCAAATAGGTCATGGAGCTCTAGATTTCACCATGCACAACTAGTAGGAGTATAAATGAATGAAGTCGACCTCACTCGCTAGGGAAATGAGACTCAGAAATGAAATCTACTGAAGTGCCTAAACATTTTAGAGTTCTAAATCTGGTTTAAAGCAATTTCTCCCTTAGATTCTTGCGTTGTTTGACTTCATTGAAATACCTGAGTTAATCTGAAGCATAAATGGGTCTGCTAAAGGACAAGGCTTCTAGGGCATCAACAGCGGATGCTCATATAATAATGTTACATTTGCTATTAGGTGCCCTAGTACTCAGTTGGAAAAAGTAGTCCCCATTTTGGGTGCTTGATCCCTCTTTGCCTAGTGAATCATTTCCTCTCTAGATCCTTTATTTGCCTCATGCAATCTGACTGATTTTAATTTAAGAACCTGTATGCTAAGTGTATGATTTTTTCATAGAACAAGCAAACAAATCCCATCCTCTGTCCTCTCGCAGAGGAAGAGCATGTCAGTAGTGTTTTTCCAGGGGTGTTTTAGCTTCTGTAAAATTCCATGAAACCTCTTCAGACTGAGTGCAAGGTGGCTTTAGCTCTTTGTTTTCTTAACTTTTTAACTCTGTTGTACCTATTAGTGTTGGCTGAAGACACGTAGTAAATCAGTAAGGAAGCTGCCCTAGGGCTCTCTCTGTAGTAGCAGTAAGGATTAGCCGGTTGTCTAGAATAGATCAGTTTATCCTTTATAAAAGAAGGGCAAAAGAGTCATTCTGAAGTTACAGGCATGGAAACTTGGAACGTAAATTACAATGCTCCATGTAACCATGTATTGAGGTGGAGAAAGAGTCACATTTACCGCTCATTAGTTCCAGGACTGGGAAAAGTTATTCTCCTCTTTTAGGTAAGATTACAGTCACCTTCCAATAAATCCTAAGCATGAGTGACTTTTGCCTTGGTTTGCCTGGCCCAGTGAGCTAGTTGATCACAACTTCTCATTGTTTTGGCTTGACTCAAAAGAAGAGGGTGGATGAAACCCAGGATTAAGTCCCTATTTTGAAGAGGAGTCTATTTTAAATATGCTTTTCCCACATTTGCTCAAGGACCCTTGCCACATTCCTGGCACTGGATTCAACGTATCTTTCTCGACACTGTTTATCCACTCCCATGATTAAAAGGGTATGTAAAATACCAAGTCCTGCATATTTCTAGAAGCATAGATTTCTGTCTCATCTCCCTAAATGACATGTAGTGCACATTGCATTAGACATTTACAGAATGGTGGTGCTGGGTAGAAATCCCTGCAGTTTCAAGTGTCTACAGACACGGATCTTTTGGTTTCTTAGTCATCTGGCCCTTGTAATCCTGAGTTTACCACTAAGCCCATAATATACAAAGGAACATCATCATTTCAGCACAGAGTCATTGAACAAGCTGACAAAAGGCTATGGCCAAATTAGAATAGGCTATTACAAATAAAAATAGGCTACTAATGGTTGGACTTGATGATCTTGAAGGTCTTTTCCAGCCTGGTGGATTCTGTGATTCTGTACTTCTACTTTTCTGATTTCCCAGGAAAACAAATGCAATGAGAGCTCATGGCTGTGCTGCACCCTGCACCGAGGGAGGCTGCTGGAGTGGAATTAAGGAATGCACACACCCAGTCTGAAATGTGAGGCTTAATTTTCAGCTGTGAGTTATTCCTGGTTATGATCTCACTTTATGCTATGAAAGTGATCAAATAACATCAGCTCCTGAGTGTAGGTTTGTTTTTTCCAAAGAGTGATGCTTATTAAAGTCAAATGGAGTCGTGGCAAGACTCCAGAAAGCTGTGAAAATTTGACAGTAAAAGCACAACTTAAATGCATGAAGATTTGCATTCCCAAATCCCAAACCTTTATTCATGCTGCATGACTCGAGGCTATCTTTAGTGACATAAATCCAACACTTACCTTTAAATGCTGGTGTTTCATTTTTTCTTCTTCCACTTTTAGACGTTTCTGTGTAATTTCTTCTTGCAGTTTTCTTTTGTCCTACAGATGAAGGGAACAATAAAACTCTGTTTAGAGAAATTACTTGTTGTTTAAAACCAACCCGGTGGTGTTCAGCACGGAGAAATCAATCCATGCAAATAAAGCCTTATTTTAAAGCTCTACATGGCACTCAGGGCAGAATTCTTAGCAGTACTAACTTACGTGTCTTATGCAGGTATGGTTTCTATTACTTCTTCTCTGAAGTACATCTAAACACGTTAATGACCCCAAAGCAGTGAGCTGAATTAAAAATCATTTACTTTTGTCAAGGGTAAGGGAAGAAAACAGGAGGAAATACCCCTTGAGCACTATTGTACATGCAAAATGAAGCTAGAAATGGGTCCAGACCAAAAGTCCTAAGGCAGCCCGTGTGCCATTTAGGAGAGGAAAGAGTCTGCATGGTCTGCACTGTGATACATTGCTAGGTGAAATGGGCTGTTAGTGAATCCAGCTCTGATATTGTGGCTGACATCTGAAATAAATAGGGATAAACAAAGACTTGGAAATTTATTTCACTAGTCAAATAGTGGTAAAGACGAACACAGAGAAAATTAGTATGCTTCATATGTGTTATTATCTCTCAACTAAAGATGTTTGTCTTTGCAAAGGCTGCCGAACTTGAGAAGGCAAAACCCCAAATAATGTTGATCTATTATAGTGCCACCTTCATCCTTTTCACTACACATTATAGGGAAAAGGTGATGGGTGAACAATCTGAACGCTGGCAACACTTGAGCCTCTTGTGGTTCTGGATAGCTGCTGTCACGTGGAGTGTCCCTGTGGCTCTTGTATATGAGGCCAAATGCTGAGTTAGTACTTTGTGTTCTCAGCAGCCACTGGGAAAGAAATGATGCCAAAGGAAGATGACTTTTACAAGCTATATTAATAGGCTTTTGGTCAACCTTAATGCTACACAATCCTGTTACTGGACATGGCAGCTTTTGGACTTGTTTCTTGGTATGTTTTAGGGAAGTAAATGAAATAATCTTGTCTTGTGCAGAAGTATTTGGTGACTGGAGGTTAATCCCCCTTTCCTTTCAGTTGGAACAGATTACTGATGGGTTCTGTCCACAGTCTGTTTTCAAACAGATATGGATTAGGAAGGAGTTAAGTTCTTCACAAACACAGGAAGAGACTTGTCCTTTCGGCCCACTCGAGGAACCAGCAGTGTGTAAGGAGTGTGGAAAGTTGGTAAGGAAGTGCTGGGCATAAGGCTGGGAGTTGTCCTCCACTGTTTCCCTAGGATCTGGGATGTGGAAACAGGAAGAGCTGTGGTGTACGTGGCTGAATAGCTTCACTGTTACTGGAAATCAGAAATTAGCAGTGGGACCACAGGCTCTAGGGACACTCTGCTGAAGAAGAGGAAGGACAAGAAACCAAACCACCTAGCCTGTGGAGATTGAGGGCAGGACTATAGGCTGGTCTAGCACAACTGATGGTATGCTGGGGTTTGGTAGGTGAATGAGTGTCAGTGATGTCTTCTGTCATGTAGTCTGTAATGTGTAGTAGTCACCTGTAAACACCATCTGTACTTCACAATATCGGAGTTAGTCTGCCTCTTTAATACACCAAATGAGGCAAGATACATACCTGCTCTAAAATACATGCTGCCTTCATCCCTGTGGTGGTTCTGAGTTTTGCCAAAGTTCTTTAATACAAGATTTAGGATCACTACAATACGTAATTGTTCTGCACTGTCCCTTTTTGGAGACTGTTCAAGAGCTGCTGGTGGAGTTTACTCAACCCGTCCTGATTTTGATGATATAGCATCTGGTCTTTGACCTTCACACCTTTCCCTTATTAGGAAATATTCCTGATCTCCTTGTATAAACAGCCTTCAACTAACCCATCGTTAGATGAGTGTGACAAGCGTGTGTATGCAGACTGTTACAATTCTGAAGAAAGCTTCCTTTTCTCTTTACTAAAGTTCTGGGTAAGGTTCTGAGCCAGAGAACAACGTTTACTTGGTTTATACTACGAAAAACATTTGAAGTCAATTTAAATATTCCTTTTGTACAAGTGGAGATGTGTAACAAGAGTTTGGGCAGGCTGAAATGAGAAGTGGCACACACAAATACTGCGCGAAAGAAATCGTAGTGTAAAGGCACAAACAACTTGATTTGACGTTAAATGTGTAATAAGGAACCTGCTCAGTAACGAAACTTTTACCTGTTTCTTTTGTTACATTTCTTTTCAATCCAGTATTTTTTCTCTTCAAGGTTTCTGCTTATATCCTTTGGTGTTCTAGCATGGTTTAATTTCACTGATAGGTAATAAACATCCATTACACAATTATCAAGATGAAATAGGTTAAAATAGTTGGTCTTTTATATACCTAATCAAAGCTGCAGGTCTAAGGCCAGAAGCTAAATTCAAGAGAGATGTATGAGGAACCTCTTTGAACCTTGTGTTGCCAGCATAACTTCTGAAACCTGTTAGGACACTTCCTGCAGTGTGTTCTGCTGTGCTTTGTCCGTGAATCCTGTCTTGCTGAACAAAGCCCTGATGGCACATCTGATGGCATCGTTTCCTATTCCTAGATAGCTAGCTAAGGGATCCATACTTATACTAAACTTCATACTCTGCTCCTCTAGGCAATCAGGTTGCTGGCAGAAGTCCTCTAAGCCTTTCTTACTATGCTCTTGTTAGTGTGGGCAAGGTTTGCTTTTTACAAAGGAGCACCTTCATCAGTTCCTCTCTGTGCAATGGAGGGGAGGACTTGAGCCTTGGTCCTAATTTTCATTCCTATTAAAAGATGCAGGCATCTTTCCTGACTTTTGAGCAAAGAACAGTGTTCTAAGCTGGATCTGTCTGAAAGGAAGGGAAATGCGTGCATGGAGCAGTGTCTTGCTTGGTATCTTGTGTACCAAGTCCGTTAGTTTCTGGCAGTGTTCCACAGTGGTACCAACATTGGTCTGCTTGGTCCATGGCAGATGCCATGCACTGACAAACCCAACAGGGCAGCTAATGTTTCATTTGGTCTATTTTTGTTTTCAGATACTTTTCCAAAGATAATGCTTTGTTACTGAGGGCTCTCATCTAGAGCTGTGAACACTAGAGCCTGATGGCATGAGACTGCAGAAATTTCATAATTCAAATCTTTAATCACAGTTTACATCTCCTATCAGATTTGTTTTCTTCTAGAATGGAGGATTCGATGAGGAAGAACTAAGCCTAAGGTTCCTCTTTGACTCTTCGTCCTCAGTGTTGCCCACAGCAAATGCTAAAGCTGATGTATGTTAAGATATAACAGCCTCTCTAACAAAATGGATGCATATGATCTTTTTCGTACTTGTTCTATTGTACATATACCACCAGCAGGTGGAAGCTACATAACAGAGAAAAATAGTTCCTTTCAGAGCTGTGGGAGCATCAAAATAATAAGAATACCAATAAATAAGGCTTTCCTTTTTTAATTTACTACATAGAGAAGAAATGAAAACTAATTTGAAAGCCCCTAATGGCTCTCTCAGAGACAGATGCTTTAAAGGAGCCAAGCATTAGACAACAGAAACCAATAAGTTTTTAGTGCAAGTGTAGCTGTTCTGGGTGCCCCTTGCTATCCTTTGTTAGATCCTTTACAACATACACCTGGTAGGTATGGAATTCCAGGTGTGCTGTGTGAGACAAACCTTCCCACAGCCACTGAGTAACTTGCAATTGTGATTGCAATGTGTTGTTTCCTCAGACAACCTGTACTGCAGACTTTTAAAACTGGTAGCAACTTCACCTTATTGAGGCGCCTCAGTTTCTGCGGTGCATAATAACAAATACACTGAGTGCTGCAATTAAATGCTCTCAAGTGATGAAAGTAGAGAGGAAATAGTTGCTTTACGCAGCAAGTGTAATAAATGAAGTCATGGCCAGAACCTAAATGTGATTTCCTGTAACGCAAGGCACTGGAAGCTGTCACACTTTCTTCAGACAATACTTCTCCACTATTTGTCTGGAGGCGAAGATGCAGCCAGAGGACACCAACCCTAGTATGTTCAAAGGAGCCCTCATCAACAAGTCTGCTGCCCCATTCCTCCTGCTGGATACCAGGAGGTACAAAACATTACAAGGCCTGGAATTCTCGGGAGTGCCAAAACATTTCTTACCTTTAGAGCCCGTATGCTAGAGACAAAGTCCAGGTTTGCCTCTGGTTCAAACACCGCTGCAGTTAAGCTCTAAATCATTCCAAACTGGGGGTTTGAGTTAGGTCTCAGATGAAGCCTGTTGGCTCTTATCAAGTGTCATAACTAAACCCCAACCTATTCAAGCCCTGCAGATTTCCAGTTCTGCCCTGTCCCATATATTTGGTTCCAGTAAGGTATTATTCAGGCAGTCGTGTTTGTTTCACAACTAATCTGTCATGCTAAGAGTGTGAGAAACACCTTTGTTCCCATAATTTGTTTTCAAGATTGCCTGTGTCAGTCAGTGACCCTCCTGCAGTTTTCCTTTCATTCCAAAGGGCCAACTTTTGTTTCAGTTTAATTCTCTTGTAAGTGGATAGGTTTCAGGGGAGACCAAATCAGAGGAGAATTTGGTTTCAGCCGGTTTTGTTACATTAGCTTATATGTCTTTAAAAAATAGCTGAGTGTCTCCTTTAAAACAGAATAAACCTTTTGAAGCAGATTTCCCATTAGAGGAGAAACAGTATTTTCCAGCGTTTCCAGCCCAAACTGCACCTAGTCCTTTTTTTTCCCCTTTCCTTTGCAAACCGACAGGTAGGAATTTGCTTAATCCTTTTTTTGCTTTCCAGACGACAATATCTACAGCAGATCATCGATAACTCAGAAACTGCA
The DNA here is from genome assembly GCA_034783455.1 of Micropsitta finschii. Taxonomy (NCBI): domain Eukaryota; kingdom Metazoa; phylum Chordata; class Aves; order Psittaciformes; family Psittacidae; genus Micropsitta; species Micropsitta finschii. The sequence goes on along the minus strand of JAVHNF010025023.1, from coordinate 7,199 downwards.
TGGAATTCCACGGTGCAAACCTAAAAATCTTTCATGTTGTGAAATGGAAAAATCGATTTGTTCTGGAATTCTCTAGCTGCCTTTTGACCTGCTGTCCTTCAGGCAAACATTCACTTGGGATGATGGTGATATGGATTTTAAACTGGCCAGCAGTGATTTGCACACGTACTTTCACTGCCTTGAGCTGAATTCACAATACAACCTGTAATAAAGTCAGCACAGCAACTTGGCTGTCTTAAAGCAATAGCTGTACCCCAGAATTAACAAGTAACAATTTCAAGCAGTCATAAGTCTCCTTCTGCCCTGGCATAAATCACTCTCAGAAAACACACAGTAGCTCCTAAACACAATACTCCTTCTAAGCATTTTGATTTGAATACAGTGATTTATAACTGGAAGCACTTACTGTTATGGCCTGGAATCTTTCTTTCAGCAGTTCGGCTTCCTCCATTCTAGAAATCAAAAACAGACAAGCAGTGAAAGGAAAGAGGCTGAGACCATAAGCAAAAGCCTCCCGGTGGGGCTATGAAGAAGCTGGGGTGATTTGATCCAATTCCAGAGCTGAGAGCAGGCAGAATTTTTCACTTGTCAGGAGAGTCCGTGCACAGATGAGCAGATCAGTCCAGACAGACACATGCAATGAGGGTGTGCAGAAGAGGCAGACGTGGAGAGTGCTGGCATGAGTTGACTGACAAGTTGGAACAGGGGAGCACAAGCCCTTTTCCTTCAGAAGCTGCCAACTCTTTGTTTTAATGTGCTCAGTTAGCGTGCCACTGCTGCTTTAACTGTTACATGCCTGAAACTGAATCCTCCAGCACCGCACCAGAAATAAACTTTTTATTACGTTCCTATTTCTCTTTCTTTCCTTTGTGTCTTCTGCTGGTGATTTTCAACCTTTTAAGTACTCCTGTTTCTCATGAAAGTCATTTCACCCTGTGTGTATTAACATGTTGTAACATTAGCCCTGTAGATGGCATGGGTTTCATTGAGATGGTAGGTTTAATTCAGTTTCCTAGATGAAGCTGTATTCGCAGCTGAACGAATGATTTGGAACTGCTAACCTAAAGTAAAATAAGCTTTTAGCAATAAGGTCTGTCACTGAATGCAAGTGTTAATCTGTGCAATTACTGGTCAGCTATCTAGGACTCAGGGGAAGCTTTGCCTAAGTAAGGATTTTGGGATCATCATTTCAGTGTTCCCAAGATGAGTCTGAAATGCCAGTGGCTCTCCTGCTGAATTTGAATTTCCATTCAGCTGACTCAGAGGGGCTTTTTTGCTGTGGACTTTTGCTGAAATCAGCATCATGCTCCTTAAGGGCTCGCGTCCATTTTGACCTTTCCAATTACATGAGTGGGAGTCAGCCTTCCAAAATCCACCTGGGAAACCTGCAAAACAAGTGGAACTGCCTCTAGTAAAATCCAGTTGTGGAAAAAATTCTAAGTAAGATAAAGCTGAATGCAAACAGCAGAAATATGTAACATGAATCTGGAATTCCCTTGTGTTACCCTTGGAATCATGTAACTTAAGTCTTTGTAAGGACACCAACGGGACAGTCAGTCAGCATGTTTGGTTTTTCTCCTGCTAATTCATTGAGATGTCTAAACTCAGCAACATTTGGTAAGGGGTGTTACTTTACATGTCGTTAGTGACCTAAACCTTGGTGGCAAATCAGGGTCATTACTAGCAAATTCTAAGACACTACTGAACTCGATGTTTGATGGTGAAGTTCCACCCTCATCATTCAATAGGAATCAATATTTCATTTCAGTTTCCACCTTTGGAACTGGATGATCTTAAGGACCTTTCCAACCCAAACCATTCTAGGATTCTGGTATGTCATTGCTCACCTGTGCACACAAGCAGACTATCCCCCTCCACACTGGGATTAAGGGCGCATTAATGTTTTGTTCCTACTGTGATCCACCCTGAGGTTTTGTTCAAACTTGCAAAGACCCCATTTCATTCCCCAGTGAATAGTTCTATTTTAAATACTAATATATGCCTCATTTGGTCAGCACCCAAAATTAAAAGCAACACCACATAAAAGCAAATGTGATGTTCAAAGGCAAGTGTACTGAGGTCTATCAAGAAGCAGATTGCATGGGAATTGCAATGTCTTCAGTTTATGGGTTTGAGAATAAGTTCAACTGCAGCACTGAATTAAATAAATAGATTCTTGCTGCAGGGAGACAGTCTTCCTGTTTAATATTTCATAAGTCGGTATAGCCTGCCTTATTGCATTTTTGACACCCCCCCTCCAAAAGCCCAGATTTATTTCATCTTTGTTTTCAGTGAAGTTAATCTTAAAATTTAAGGGTGTCTGTGGACTTCAAAATGCTTAAAAAGACTTAAAGCACCAAAGGATTACATCAGAAATAAGGAAGTCTGGTTTGGGTCAGAATCCGTCCTCTGATATAAATGGGATTCCATTCTCAGTGAGTGAAATGAGATCAGTATTTCAAGTTCAAGATAGAATCAATGGGATGGCAGTGCCCTGAGTTTTTATGATCTCAAATGTTTTCCTAACTTTATGCTCCAAAATGATTTAAATTCTTTTACAAACCTTACTGCGGATGCTATATCCTCACAGACCCAAGAAGTAGTTATTGTACCTTTCCCAAGCCTAAACCCTCAGACGGTTACTGAAATGCTTACCTTTTTAAGTGACCATTATTAAGGAAGGCATTTAAAGCCCATTTTAAATTGTTTAAATCATACATATCCCCTTGCTCGGCAGGATTTGCTGCTCACTCAGTAGGTTGTTTTGCAGTTCTCTTAATCCTATTTTACATGGGATTTACGTGCAAGAGAAGAAATGGACCAGCTGTCATTTTGTCTGCCCCTTAAGCCTGGAGTATCCGCAGTGTTATGGGTTAGATCAGTGAATCTGAGCAGCTGTGTTTTCAGTCTGCAGGATTCTCAGAACAAGGGTTTCCAGAACTTTATGCCTGGCAGAAATAGAACCAGGAAACTGCCTCCCTATTCTGTGAGTTTAATTAGAAATCCCAACCCCAAACCTCAAATGCTTTTGGAAGAACAAGGCGTTAGCCTGTGTTTCTGTAACGGGCAACCGTGTCTCTTCTGGTAGAACAGATTCTCTGAGTTACGCAGCAGAAACTGTGGTATCACAAGATGAATCAGGCAGGTTGGATTCTGTCCGGCTTCACTTCTTCCTTTGTTCGTTTCCATTTTGCACTAGGTGCCTAATGGAGGAGCAATAATGAGGATCTAAAGCACAAGTTGTGTTCTGAACTCTTACAGAAAAGTGGGGGGGAATTCAGAAGAATGCAGTATCCTGAACCAGAATCTAGAAGGAAGACCACAGAAGTGCTTTCACAGCTGGAAATGCAAGTCCTGTTGTCCTTTTCTGAAGCACAGTCTTAGGATTGGCATCGAGAACCATAGTGGCTATCCCTGGCCCTCCTTTATAAACAGAGCCACCCTCAGTTCTACTCTGACTCATTTCACTGGGATTTCTTTTGAAATAAGCCACTAACTTAAGGTAACACATGCACGGTGAGTTAGAGATTGTTGTAGTAGCAAACAGTTGCTTCTGAGAAGAAACATCTCCTTAAAGGTAAGGAGCAAGAAGCTTTCACTTCTCAAAAAAGTGAGTTTGAAGAGGATGGAGTTGGCTGGATTGTGACCAGCTGGAAATATGGCCTATACCTTCTGGAAAGGGTGGTTACTGTGTTCATGAATCCCTTTTTTGAGCATCTTAAGCCTGATTATTTCACTTTGTGAGGAGCTGCCTTCTGCAGCTGTGTTTGAATCAGGAGAAGGGTGGTTTGGATTTGGGACCGAAGTAGATTGTGTATCCTTACTGTGAGTAAATGTACTGCCACTATACATCTGTCTGCACATAGCCTTTGAATCTCTGACAGCAGAGGAATGGAGAGGAGAGAAATTCTATTGAAGGCCCGTCACTAACAATGTCTATTGCAGCATCTTGACAATTGAGAGGTCTTACGCCTGGGATGCCTCAACTGACTGAGACCAACCAGAACCAAGGTTTAGGAATTTTCAAGGTGAAAAATAAACCAACAGGAATAGAAATTTGAAGATCTAACCACTTCTGTTTATTCCAGGTGAAATGCACACAGACAGACAACTAAAGCCTTTGGGCAGTTGCTCGCCCCAATTGTTTTGGAGACTTTCTCTTTAGCTGTATGTTATTTCCCCAAAGAAACAAGGCTTGTCTGTCTCAAAGGTTGGTTTCAAAGGCCGTTCCACCATTAACCTGCAAAGTACTTCTAGCTGTTTCAGTCAACAGTGCATTAATGTTGCTCAATAAGCAGCAAACAGCTTTTGTCTGGGCAAAGAACTCTTCTGGGGTTCATCATGGGGCATTTTTTGGTGTCTTCCCCTAAAAAGCTTAAGACAGTTACACTTCTCAGTGGCAGAAAACTTAGCCCTCAGTAAATAAAAGACCTGAAGTCCAGAGGAAGACTACCAGCCAGGAGCAGCTCCTACCACATGGAATTTGTTTTACTTTAACCTCATTTCTTTTATATTACAACTGACATTTTTATGTATCCAACAAGTCATAAATTCTAAGCAAAACTGGTATGTGTTTCACGAAAAATGTATGTTAATAATGGGGGGAAAAGGCTTTAAAGTGTGGATAACCTAGAGAGACAAAGTTAAAGCAACTATCCCCAGAATATTATTTTATATACATAAATATAATATGTGTATAATATTTATACTATATATAATGTGTGTATAATATTTATACTATATATAATACCTAATAATATATAATGCAAATATATGTAAAGTTATTAGTAATTAGTAAAGGTATTGAGTATCTTTGTGGGTACTTGTTCATGTTTAAATATTGCATCTAGGGGCACATGTAGCTACCAGGCTAGTTGTATGTAGCATGTCTACGGGAGGCTTTTGCATTGCTTGCTTTCCTTCCATGGCTCATACGCCTACAGCTGTACAGCCTCTCAGTTTCTGTTGGTCACCAAATCTTTAATCTAATGATGAGAGTCTAATGGCATGTGGGATTGTCTGACCGCTATCAGGTGAATACAATTTAAGGTGCTTTCTGTTGTAGTTTAGTCAGAGTCCAGATTGTATGAAGCCAGTATGCTTAAAGACACGTGGTAAGTAGTAGGGAAGGGAGAAGCCACATGTTCCTCCATCAGTTATACAATATTGGAAATTATAAAAAAAGGTGTATTTTTAGGCTCTTAGAGGAAGTTCCTAACAAAACCCCTGCCAGCTCACAGCAGGGATTGACATTCTGTCTGAAGGCCAGGTCTGGGGAATTAATTCGCTCCTAGGCAGGTCCTTTAACATAATGAATTTATAGGGTCCTCTCACTGAAACAAAACAACATCCAGGTATCTGGTTTATACAGTTTTATGAAGCTAAATTCTATCTTCTTTACTAGTTTGAGTAGAGGCACACCCTGGGAAGAAAAACCTTGGACTATTATGCTTCTGTTGGTGCAACTCCCTTCCTGTTGCTATTCATAACCATGAATATATTAAGTCTTCGAAATCAAACTAAAGAAAGAGCCGTTGGTTGTTGCCTTCAATTGGTTTTAAAACGCTGATTATTTTAATAGTATTTTACAATAAATCTAATGGTCAGATATCTTCCAGTATTGTAGAAAGCTTTAGAATGCAGCACCTTCTGTTCCGTGGTGTGTGTCCTATGTGCACAGTGGAGCTATAAACACTAAATTGTGCTAAATACCTATCATCCTTTCCCTGTCTTCTAAAATCACACAGTGAACTTTGTCAAAGTCTATTGATTATATATCATGTGTGTATATATACACTATATAGTTTAATCAGTTAAGCATAGTTTTCATAGCCGTTTCCATGTTCCCAGGCACTTGTCAGTTCTTGGCCTTGTGTATTTTGGGAACGGTTTGTGAAAGTGAGAGGCTGCACAAAGCAGCTTTAACAAACTGCTGTCTCCCATTTAAAACCACCCCTCAGTGAGTAATTTAAGTGTAATTACTGTGATGAGGCTCATTGTGAGATTCCGAACAGAATGTGTTCACGTGCTGAGAGATGCGAAGGGATTGTGTTTGTTTGCTTTCCAAAACATGAACTGAAATAAAGGCAACCACAGAGAGCCTGAAGTGCTCAGGCTCAGGGCCCTGAGCATGCTGTGGAATGCATTGCTTGCAGCCCAGCAGTTTCCAACTGCTGCACTCCATGCTTCCAAGAATAGTGCAGAGTTAAATCCTACCCAGCCAACTGCATGGGGAATTCTTAGCAGGGCTTTGAGAACCACCTTTAGTTGTTGTGTAGTTTGGATGTGTTTCAGTAGGTGGATACCCCATGGCCAAATCCTGGGGCACATAACAGACTCCACGTGGTACTGTGCTGTCCACAGTAAGGTATGCTGTGCGATGTGTTCTTGTGATGCTCTTGGAGGACACAAAGGGAACAGTGGTGGTGTGTGGGTCTCATAAGCCTCAGTAGGATTGCAGAGCAAAATTAGGGCCTTGCAGATATATTTCTGTGACCATTTAGTGCCAGGAGTGGTTTCTCTGAGTACAAATGCTGCTGGTGGAAGCCTTAAATGTATAGATGATTTAAACTAGAGGACAGAGCTGAAGGAGGAATTCCTTAGGAGAAAGCTTTTCTGCAGGAGGTGGTGCAGAAGAGCCAGGGACAAAGCTGGAGGTGGTGAAACCGTTCAGCAAGTTCTCTTAATGACCAGCCTCTTGTTTGCAGGCTGAAGAATGGAAGCTGCCTGGGTTACGTCAGCTGATTCCCACCTCCTGAGGCATGGGCAGAGCTCCTCCGGGAAGCTGCCTAACCAGCCCGTGCCTGTAGCAAGCTCTACCCTGAGCACTGGAGCTCAGGTGTTTTGCAAGATGAGATGAACCTTATCTGATAGCTCTCAGCAGAGCAAAGAGGAATTACGGCTGTCTCCTCCCACACTTCCAGACACATTTTCCAGCCACTTTCCTTCCCCTGACTCCCTTTTGAAGTGATTGAATTCACTCATCTGCCAGGAAAGCAATTGAAAACCCAAAACGAAACCTAACCCCCCAATCCATGAGTGCCCACTGTGCTAGTGAGCGGAATAGGCTTGATGGGAGCAAAGACATTGAGGTGCTGGAGCGGGCCCAGAAAAAGGCAATGAAGCTGGTGCAGGGCCTGGAGCACAAGTGTGATGGGGAAGGGCTGAGGGACCTGGGGGGTTCAGTCTGGAGAAGAGAA
>JAVHNF010025018.1:0-10603 GCA_034783455.1 Micropsitta finschii | reverse complement strand
TTTCTTCCGTGTATCTTATGCTTCTTCACATCTACCATACCTGTCCTACATAAAAGATGATGACTGCCTATTTTGTGCCTCCTTCTGTGGCAAATGTGATGTGCAGACAGACTGGATGAACTCTCAAAGTGTCTGAAAGGCAAGTAAGAGGAACCCTGGAGACTAGACCTCCCTTTTCAGAGGCTGGCCACTGTGCCCACACAAGAGTCCCTCAGATTCCTTTGGTCACAATTGTCTTCATCACTTCCACCCCAGCAGAGCAAGTTTCAGCTCTCTGGTCCCGTTAAACAAATCAGTGCATAATAACTAGTCCTGTTGCTATTATAACTGGGGGAAGGGGGATCTGGTAAAAGGCAATAGAGGAATTTTCTTTAATTCTAGAAAGTTGTGCATTTGAATATCAACTACAAATAAATGTGCCAAGTGGAAAGTTTGCACCTAACATTCTTTCTTACTGATTAGTTCCCACTGTGTCTGCCTGAGCATGTGAGAGCTTACACAGTGAATATATAGTACTAGATCTCTTTTGCAAGTAAGTTAAATATTGTTGCTGGTTTCCTTAGTTCAGTTGTTTTGATCTTGGGTAAGACTGAACCTCTACCATCTTCAGGAGGCCGAAATTACAACCTGAGACACTAGATCTCAGGCAGTCAATTAAATAGCAGACACATGTCCTAAAATGATGACTAGCCAGGCTTCCTTAACATAAATTCATTCAGCTAAATTTCATCTATTCTTCCCCTTCAGGACGTGAAAGTACTTGGACAAACAAACACAAAAACTTTGTCAAGAAAGGATTAACGTTGAAAACAATCTGTGTTGCATTCAGAGCAGGACAAGTACTTCAGGACCAATTCCCCCCTCTGTCTCTCCTTCCTCCCTCCAAGAAAATCAAGCAAGCATCATCCATTTATTTTCTTTATGCAAAAGTAAAAAAAAAAAACCCAAACCACTAAAAAAACCAAACTGAACACAAAAACCAACTCTGGACACTCTCAAGTGGAACTGGAATGGAAAAAATATAAGGAACAATATTGCTGTGTTCTACCAGCTTAAAAAACTTAGAAACGTACCATCATACAGCATTATTTATCAAAATATACTGTATTACCTAAGAATTATGCCCAATTCTTAGTCCCTATATTGTAAGTAGTTTGGTTCTTTAAGCACTGTGTTATAGTGCAGGAACAAGGTCTGAATAATTGATGTCTTTGGTAGATTTATACATGACCAAAATCAAACTAGCACTGCAAATATTCAGGTTCTATACAGGTAAAAGGTTTTCTTATATACCTCTAACCTTCCAATATCCCATTCTTCTATATGATTGTCATAGCTCCTCCTCCAGACCAGTGAGTCCAAGTCCACCACCTTATCTAAGCCAACTCGCTTGTGGAGGAGCCAGGATGTAGTGTTGCAAATACTTCCAAGAACTTATGTTTCCCTTACAACCCCAAATTCCTGTAGCTTTCTGACTTTTTTTTTTTTTTTTTTCCTAAAAGAACTTCCAGTCCCTGTGGATTATCCAGAAAAGTCTAAATGTGACCAGCACAACACAACATCTTTAAAAGCTAAGTACACATACCCCAAGGAATATGTAGCTTTAAAACATCATTACCATTAAACCAACTTCACCTTCTGTTGTAGTACTGGTACCACAAGCTAGAACTGCTTTGAATTACGAGCTTTTGTATGCCTTTTCTGCCTAAGGCTCTAATTCTTCCCTTCCGTCTCAGATGGTACCGTTGCAGGATCTACTGGCAACAACAGCTGAGCAGCACACCATTAGAACAAGCTCACCAGTTTTGCTGCGAATCTGTTCAGTCTTTGGGAGAAGTATACTGGATACAAGTACACCTGTCTGAAGTGCATGAGGAAAATCATAGAGTTCCTAGTACTTTATGCCAATACAGAAGTGTTACAGCCACCAAAGAGGCTCCAGCTCCCCTTCATGTGATGCTCTCTTGTGCAGTCAGCAGGGGATCACATCCACCATTCATCAGCAACACAATCTCGAGCCTGCCTCAGAAGGAAGGTGGGCACACTCAGGTCTTCTACTCAGTCCTGTACTGTTTCTTAAACCTTTAGATGCAGTATCCCTGGCCCACTGGCCCACAGGGCTGGGAATTATTAACAATAACGAAAAGTTTAGAAAACTATTGTTGGTGAAGAAAGGTGAGCACACAGATTATTTTATCCCAAGTCTAGATTTCACATTAAACCTTTTTAACGCCAAATCCAACCCTTCATCTCTGCATTTCAGAGCAGGCACTTCATAGGAAGAACTAAGGCTTAAGTCAAAACAATGTGTGGGATGTCCTGGCCATCTGGTTTGGAAAAAAGAGCAAGCCTGCTTAAGTGGAAGCATGGACAAGTGGAAGCATGGACATGTGGAAGGGGAGCAGGCAGCAATCTGCACTCCATCCTCCAGACCACTGCTGATGACCCCACAGGAGCTGGGCCTCTGGGACTGTGCCTGCTGCCTTAGCCTAGAAGTAAGCTTCATTCTCCATAGCCCATGAATGGTGCGTTTGGCATCACAAGCACAAGTAATGCTGGGGCACCACATGGAGGGAAGCTGGCAACTGTGTGTAGCTGCTCTTGAAGAAGCTGGAAATAAGGGGCAAAAATACAGACTAAAACAACAAAATGTGCAGAAATAGGTTTCTCTTCTGGTTGCATTGGTGTGCTTAGCACACACCTGTTTCTTTGGCAAGTTTATTGCTGCCTCACTTTTGTATTAATAAACCTTTGACAGACAAAGTTTGAGTTCTCCCTTCCCCCACCAACAAGTTTCCAAAATCTAAACCCAATCAGAAGCTCCAAGTTTGCTAGGGTTGAAATTACACCCAAGAACAATGCAGAAAGTGTCCTTTCAAGTGTTCCTGGGAAGGAAAGTGGCAAAATATGAAGATAACAAACAAAATAATAAAGTTTACTTATTTCTTCCTAGTTGCCTAGTCTGATTTAGATATAGCTAAGTGATTCAAAAGTGTTTAACAAAGAGTAGTCCTCTCTGAGTGGCTTGCAGTGCAAGCTAAATCCTGTTAGATCTAAACCCAAGACTTCCTAGAACAGGTGCTAGAACATCAGGATCCTAAAGCGTGTAATCAGACATATAAACATCCTCGGTTTCTGTGTAACCTGGGAAGCTCCTGGCTCCATGAGACCAGAGTGCTTGCCTGAGATTGCTAAATGGGGTCACTGATTTAATGTGGATTCAAAGCCCAGTTCTGGGGTTCTTTTTGCAGCATTACTAGGGCAGGAGGAGGAACAGGGGGCTGTGGCTCCGTCTGCAACGAGCATCGGCTGGGGCCAGCCCTGCTCCGGAGGGCCCCGCACCGGCTCAGCATCTCCCGTCCCTTCCCGGCCCATTCCCGAGCTGCTCCGAGAAAACTCCTCGGGACATCGCCAACTCGATCCCGGGCACGTCCCTGCACGGCTCCCCCGCCGCCGGGGACAGGGATGCGGTCGCTTCCTTCGCCTGACGCCCCTGGGGGGAGCCCCCCCGCCGGCCCCGGCCGGGCCTGCCGCCGGCGGGGTTGCGTGCTGCCCCCACCCCCCGGCCCGCCAGCACTCACCATATTACAGATGGAGGCGATGTTTCTGACGGTCATTAGTCTAAAGGTTGCAGCGATCCCGCACCGCCATCTTTATAAGGTGAAAACAGCCCCGCTCATGGTGGGAAAAGCGCAGGAAGGGAGAGGGGGCGGCGGCGCCTTCTGCTCCGGGGCTGTGATAAAAGCAAGAGGAGGGGACAGCACAGGCACCCTTTGCACCCGCAGAGCAGCGAGGAGGACGGAGCTTCCCTTCCTCCCTCCTCCGGCCGAGTGACCGAGAGATTCAGCAGAACGGCGGGAGCAGCCGCATCTCCGCTCCTTCCGCTTCTGGCTCTCGCACGGTCCGCAGGGCCCCGGGCTCCCGCTGGAGCGCTCAGCTGCGCCTCTGCGCCAGCCGGTACCGCACTAATCTCTCCCTTCCTCCTCCTCCTCTCCCGGCGGCTGCCGCTCGCCGCTCCATTGCAGCCCCGCTCCCGCTGATCCGCTCTGACAGTGCCGGACTGGGAAGGTCAGCGGCAGTGGCCGGCACCGGGCACCCCGGCGGGGCGCTGCCGCCGCAGCCAATGCGCTGCGGAAAGGAGGGGGCGCGAAGGGGGGGGACGATCGCTCCGGGGACCGAGGTCCCCCAGTCACAGGGCCGGGAACAGCCACAGGGCTGCAAAACTCGGGTTCGGTGCACGTTAAGTCAAATGGGCAGGGGGCAGGCGAGGGGCGGGAAGGCAGAGCCCAGGCAGGGCCACACGGATGTGTGGCAGTGCCAGCAGCACTGTAACCTAGGACACGATCTCACCCCCTAATCTGGGGTACACAGGAACCCAGGCACTACAAACCCCAGAGCAGTAGGCTGGAATGGCACTTACTGCCCACAGAAGGTGTTTTGTATTGCCATTCATGCAGACAGAACTTATCTTCACAAATACTGGCTTGGGATCATGTCCACACCATACACCTTAGTGCCAAAGTGCATTCATACAACACCGTTAATGTGATAATCTCAGTTCCTCTTCAAGCACAAATAAGTCAAGGCCCATGCCTTTCTCCAGGGCAGAGCAGTAGGAGTGTATTAAATTTACAGACGTGATAATAGGCACAAGGTTGTTAAATAGCTAACTTGAGGCCACACAGCAAATCTCTGAGGGAAGAAAGAATGAAGTTCAGCTAAGGCAATGATTCATCTTTGAATTTCCCATTTCCTTAGCAGATGTTGCTGTTCTCAGCAGAAGCAGAAGGCCCATTTTTTGTTCCTCTGCAATGCTAAGGAAACCACTCGGAGGAAGAGAGAACTGCTAACATTTCTACAGGCGCCCCTGCTCCTCACAGCACCTGGGAGCATGGCAGTGCTTAGCTACACTTTTTACTTCATGATGCTAGAATACAATAGTTTCAGCCTATACAGCCTGGCCCCACATGCTTTATTTACAGCAAACATTCTGAAGACAGTATTTTATTTATTTATTTATTTATTTATTTATTAATTTCAAGAGAAGATCTATGATTACTTATCGAAATCTGACATAGGCAGTAGCATCTAAAGATAAATTCCTACCCTGAGAATGCTGTTAGGTAAGTGGCCTCATTCCAGCTCAGTGCGCACAAGTGCCTGCTTCGTAAAAACATATCAAATTTGACATTAGTTGGCATCCTTCTGTTGACAGTTTCAGCAATGAAACTCAACATGGAGTTGTCACAGAAACAGAATTTCTTTCCTCAGTAAGTTGGATTAGTTATAGTAAATCATTGCAGATATTTGAAATACAGGACAGAGAAAGATTTTTTGGACATTATGAATTGAAGGCATCAGGGCTGCTAAACTGCTTCATAAATGCATAAATCACTATGTAAAAGGGCATCAGATGTAACACTGAGAAAAAAAATATCTTTGGCATAATTCTATTAAGTTCATGGTCTTGCATTATGTGTGAATTTGATCCCAAGTGTTTAATTTGCTTAAATTCTGAGGACTGGATGATACACAACATCATAGGTTTTCTCTATGTACGTAGCTGAGGGAAATGGGAGTTAAACTGAGGTGTCATTTCTGGACTGGCCACCCCCAGCCTCAGTTCTGAAGCAATCAAGGCCAAATGGTCTCTGGTACATTTCTAAGGAGCCTGCAGAGTACTGCACTACAGCTGGGTTTTAAACTCAGATTTCTTTTATTCCGGAAGCCTAATGATGTACTCTTTGCTGCAGCCCATTTATTCCAATTCACTGTAGAGAATCATACTTGCTGTCAGTGAAAAGTTATGAAGCAAATGAAAGGGTTTGAAAGGTGATTAAAAAAATCAAATGAAACAAAATGTGGTAATTAATAAAGCCATTTACCTCACATATATTTTAATGTCAAGCACTTCATTCATACAATATGAACCCCAGAGAAATCACACAAAGTAGTTAAATGAAAAAATAAGGAAAAGGTATGTGGCAATTTCATACCTTTTCTTTCTTACTGATACCAATTACTTCACTTCAGGATAAAGTTTCAGGTGGTTTCTGTTTGTTAAACTTCCTTTTCTTAAAACATTAAATTGCTATTAGTTAACCATTTATTGTCTGTTCAAGGAAATGACAAATGTTGAAAATAAGCATACTTGGAAATATGCACACATAAGTAATTCTGTGAAGAATTCAGTATCATTATCCTTAGTGCTAATAAAAATACTTTCATTTAAGAGTGGGCAAATTTCATGACTTATTGCTGAGGAATCATAACAAAAATAAGAAATAATGCACAAGTGTTTATGTGCCAGTTGAACCATAGTTAAGCACTAGCTTTTTTGCTCTTCAGACACATATTAAACCAGGAAAGAAGAAAGAAACTTTCACACTTGGAACGGGCTAGTAAGTGTTTTGGTTTTCTCTCCATGTTGTCATTTTCAGGCCTAGAAAGTTTGTTTCTGTAGCATTTAGAAGATAAAAAGTGCTAAGAAAAGCAGCAAATGCTAGTTGCAAACATTATAGGGACTGTATGAGTAAGAACAGTGAACAATTGTTTCCACTCTAAAGCATTGCCCTATCTCTTCATAACAAACAACTAACTCTGTGTTTGAGTGTTAGACAAAGAGCAGGAAAACAAAAGACTATTTATAACCTAACAGTGCTTATATAATTTCTGTTGAAAGGTCAAAAAATGCCTCCTGCCTTTAACTTTAGATCAGTCTTGGACTCATCTGGTTATACACTATAACATTTTTATTTCACTGCATAAAATAGGAAGCTACTGTAAATGTCCTCTTTGGCTTTCAGAGGCTTGGACTTCCATAACATTTTCCACCTGACCTTCTCAGAGTACTTTGCAAACATTCTCTCAGACTTGTCAGATTGTGGGTGGCAAGTTAATATTAGCTTCTTTTACAAAGCAAGAAAACAGGCAGCAGAAATTTAGCAACTCGTCCAAAGTTACATAGGAAAGTTAGTAGCAAAGCTGGGACTTGAATGTCTGTCCATGTTGTGCCAGAAAGAGGATATTGCATTTCCTCTCCAAAAATCTTGGAAAATACCACAGAGGGTTCATTTATGTTTTGCTTGTAATAAACTCCGGTCCAGAAACGGGTAATTATCAGTTTTGCTGAACAAGTGTTTGGAACAGAATCAAATTTAGGATACATTTCCAGGCAATTAAAGGGAAATTTTAATGGAAAAGGCAGTTAAAACAATACTCAGGTTTTCCAGAAGGCGGGAGAATATATAATAAGAATTAAAAAGAATTTCAATATCCAAAATGCTTTCAGTGACATCAATGGATGTTTAGAATTTTGCACACTTTTTTTATATCTTGTAGTCACATTAAATTATGCTTTACAAAAATACCAGTATGTCTTTAACAGAATGGCCAATATGTAGACACAAGCATGAGGAAGACTAAGGATTTTCCATGAAGCTTGGCCCCCACTGCAGAACAGATTGGGAGCTTTAGCAGAATGCCAGATGCCAACTTGCAGTCCACAGGCTGAGGCTGTAGTGCATTGCTCACAGCAGGTCCATGGAAGCCACTCAATTTACACCTGAAATTATAATGGGAAGAGCAAGTTGCAGTCCCTGAAAAATTCATAGCAATCCATAAAAAATGTGAGGAGCCTCCCCACAAATGTGGGGCCCCCTTAGTCTAAAAAACCAAACCCCAACTTTGGAATCACTATTCTTCAAGACTGTCAGCGTCAAAGCAGCCCTTTTTTACGAATTTTTACGAATTACCCAACATTTTTACGAATTACCGTAACCGTTCCATGATCCTATGAAATTACTTCTCTTGATTTAAAATACAGTAAAATTTTATCTTTAGAATCCTAACTATAACAAATTCTCAGAAACTGCTATTTTACAGAAGAGAACTACACACATTTACAGCATCTAACTTTGGGGTTTTTTTTTGGGGGGGGGGCAGACATCAGATTTGAAAGCTGAAGGGCTGCAGAATGAAAGAGATGCAAACACATTTATGTCATGTTGGTTTTTTTGGTTTAGTTTGGTTTTGGTGTTTGTTTGGGGTTTTTTAAGAATTAATAGGTAGAAGGGGCTAACATATAGTAATATAGTTATATAGTGATAAACATGAAACAGTCTATTCTATGTAAAGGCAGTGGAGGCCTTCAAAGTCAATTTGATGCTCCATAATGGTATGTGATTATCTCATAATATCTCATTCCTCGCTTTTTCTTCCTGCTTAATTGAGTTTGAAAAAAAAGAAGTATTTGGAGTTTTGAACAGTGGCAACAAGAGAACTCCATTGTATTGCTTCAGCAACTTACAAAGCATTACCCTTTCCTGACACTCACTATTCAACCAAAAATATCCCAAAATTTTTGTAAGGTAGAAGCTTGAAGAGTGACCTCTTTCTCAGGTATTTTATTCAGCAAGGGAAGTTCACTAGAAAACTTTACTGGCATTTTTCTTATATAAAATGTGCTTAAGTTCTAATCATACACATTGGCTAGAAAGAGGTAACCAAAATTTTTCTCCATGTAAGTAATTTGCCAAGTAAGAAGAGACTCACTGAGCACAAATGACAGAAGATGTAAGTTTCTAACAGAAATGTACTGCTATTTCTGCCTCTGGAAAGGAAATAACAATTCTGGCTTGCCCTTTTCTTCTCTAAAGATTTTATTTATTATTTTTGTTCTATTCCACAGGCTCTAATTTTAACTACCATACACTCTGATGACAAAATAGAGTATTTTGACAGCAGACAGGCTGTAAGTGGCATTTAGTCTATTTTCAGCATGAATTTAAAATAGCCTTTTCATTTTATGTAAATTGTGGCATAAATTAATCCAATTACATTTTTATTACATTATCAAATTGCCATCTCAAAGTTCTAATCAAGTTAGAAAAAATCCAAAAACAACAAAAAAAGGCTGCTACATTGTAAAAAAGGCTGTCACGTTGTAAGGTCCCACACCTGCCAATTATTTAATGCAGACACATAGTGTTGTCCGACTGCAGAGGCTGATGGTCACATCAAGGTTTTACTTGCTCCGTTTTCCTTCATATCAGGTGTGGAGAAAGACAGTGAAATTTAAGTGAAACTGTAATGACAGCTGTGCATCATGGTGAACCCAACATGACGCTTTTAAACAAATGCCAGCTATAAGAGGTATCAGACCAGTGACTTTGAGATTCAATTAATGTATCCCACAAAGACAGACTTAGCTGATTAGAGCACCATTCTTCAAGATTTGAACAACTATGTTCAGATCACCACAGACTCCTTAAAAAGCTCAACACTAAATTCACAAAATAACTAAGGCACCCAGCTGTCACTTAGCTAATCTCAAAATGCTTCTCCAGATTCTTCTCCATGACTGTCTAAACCAGAAATGTCCTAGTGTAAACAGACCCAACATCTACTGGCATGGTTGACTAGGTGACTGAGTTTTCCCTGGGCATGTATAGACCTTGCTAACTTTGCACACTGAAAAGAAGCAAAGGCTTATTCACCATGAGGTGACCAGTGTGGAACAAAGGTACCACCTAAAGTATCTGATTCTTAAGTGTAGTTCTTGTAACAACTTTCCATACTACCTCTCCCCTTCCATATTCTCATGTTCACTATTCAAGTTCCCATGATAACTGAAGTTCCTGTAAATTCTGTTCACAACCAGACCTGCATCTCTCCTGGTTAACATCCAGGATTCATCTCAAAATTAAGCCGTGCTTGGACCACACAGTAAATATGGGGTTTCCCACAAGTCCCCAAGATACACAGAGTTGGAGGCAGACTCAGAGCTCAGCTGAGAAGTTTCACAGGTAAAAATTAGAGGCAGTCTTTTCCCTCCAACAAAACACAGAAGCAGCATATCTACCTGCAGTCTTGTAGGTAGTAACTCAGTGGTTACAGCACTTGCTCAGGGAACAGAAGAACCCTACCTGCATGTACAGAAGATCAAATCCACATCTGACCCTTCCTAGGACAGTGATTTATTCTACAGGGTAGGTTTGGAAAGGGGCACTCCTCCTCTTGAAGTTGTGCCACTATCAGACAAGAAAGTAAGCTTCATGGAGCCAGAGAGAAGGCAAACAATGCAAAGTCTGTATGGGGAAGACAGAAGAAAGCTTGTGCATGGGAAGAAAAAGGAGTAGGATTTTATCTGAATGATTAAAATTCTCATCTAGGATGGATACTGATCACTGGCTTGCTGTGCTAACAGAGGTGCCTGTATACTGTTTATACTGTAGAGGTGTTTATACTGTAAAGGAAACTGAGCATGACATACTTCCCCCCAGCACACATAGTAAAAATATAAAGATTGGATGCCAATTAATCTTTTTGGCTACATTACAAGAAAGGACTGATCTGACTTATGTGTCTTAAGTGTAGAAAATTATCACTGCAGAGAACCCCACTTGAAATAATGTGAAGTTCGTATCCATTGAGGGACTTACCTAGAGCCTCAGGACACCTTTTGAACCCTGATGTAGTCACAATAAACTTACTGGAGCAGAGGTTACAACTGCAACAATGTTTTAAGAATCAATTATTAGAGGGAAGAGGTAACTAGAAGTACTTAAGAAACAGTATCTAGCCCTGTCCCGATTCTAACTAT
>JAVHNF010025016.1:3962-17207 GCA_034783455.1 Micropsitta finschii | reverse complement strand
AAGGTCTACTTTAAGGCCAAAATGAGACAGGGAATTGCTTTCAGTGAGGAGGTGGATAGTTGTTTTAATTTCCTTTAGACAGTACATTTACAT
The DNA here is from genome assembly GCA_034783455.1 of Micropsitta finschii. Classification (NCBI taxonomy): domain Eukaryota; kingdom Metazoa; phylum Chordata; class Aves; order Psittaciformes; family Psittacidae; genus Micropsitta; species Micropsitta finschii. The sequence continues at coordinate 17,114 of JAVHNF010025016.1, read as the reverse complement.
CTCAGCTGAGATCTCTTGTTAAGGTGCTGTGTGTGCAGAGTTTAAAAGTCTACTTTGGTTTAAAGAAGACATAGCTGTTTATCTTTCCTGCATCACTGTTGTTGTACAATCAAACTCATGAACATTTTATTTTGTTGCCTGTTACACCAAAAGCCAAATAGAGCTTTCCTGTTAGATGAGTCCTAACTAGAACTATAGGGGGGGGAAAAATCATATGAAAACCTAGCAAAGTCATTTCAGGTTTTCTTTTGACTTCTATACAAGGAACTGAGCATTTGATGACCGCTTCTCCAAAACAACCATGTTGACTGGTTTTCAAATCAATTTTTTCTTCTAAAATAACTTGGGTTGATTGCCTATGCAACTAGGGTAATAGTTAATGAGAAAAATCACAAAAGTTTGGCAGTTCCTATGATTTGGTCTTGGATGAAGGTCTCTACAAGCAATAGAGACTGAGCAAGGCAGGTTTGAGCAAAATTGCTATTCAGGACAACATCTATTTTCTGTTACAATATGTGGTTTTAGATTTGCACTCTGAAAAACTTGATAAAAATGGCCCAAATTAGTTGTAACAAGAAGAACAAAAGAAAGCTGAAAGTTCTTAATTATGTCCAAAAACTTCATCTTTCTGGAGATGCACAAGGAGGAACTGCAGGTTTAACTGCCACTGTCCACGTCCGAATATTGTGGTTGACAAATGCAGAACAAAAAAGTGTGACTAATGCAGTGACTGCAAAGTACAGCACATTGTGTCTTACTGTAATATACCCTTTCATTGTAGAAGCATGTGTTTCAAAAACAAGCATACGGTGCAATTTTGCAAACAGGAGTTGAGTTACTCATCTCTAAAACAACATGGTGCCTTCTCTTTCAGGGATCCAGCATGCCTCAGTACAAGCTGACTTACTTCAATCTGCGAGGACGAGCAGAAATCAGCCGCTACCTGTTTGCTTATTCAGGCAAGAAGTATGAAGACCACAGGATAGAAGCAGCAGACTGGCCCAAAATCAAACCAAGTAAGTAGCACGACATCTTATGCCTAAAGCACAAATGCTGTCAAAAAGCATAGCAAATGAAGAGGTGCCTATATATTTCACGAGTAGAAATATGTGTAATTCCTTTCTTTAATTAATTATATGGGTATTTTGTTGTCTACACAGCCAAATGTCATTTCTGATGCTCTCACACAAGTCCAGATCCAAATCTTTAGACAATCTAAAGTGACTTACCTGCTGTCAACCAGCTAGGCTTTTACAGCTTATAAATTCAGTTCAGCTTTTGTCTGTCTAAAGCTAACCAGATGCATGCTAATTTTCTCAGCTACTTAGGAGGATTTGGTCTGAAATATCACACTGCAGCCTGCACCTTGGTTTTAGAAAACCACATTGGAAATAAGCATCAAGGACACCCCTTTGCAACCAGAAAGGTCTTCAGAAAGTGATGATAGAAAACAAAGAAAGAAGTCAGTACAGCAAAGAGAAAACAAAAGGGTCAAAAGAGGTGCTAGAAAACAATTGTTCCTAAGAACAAGCCCTACTAGACCTTCCCAGAGTACTTCTGCATGCTGCTATACCCCATCCATTTCATGTTTTTTAGTCAAAATAACCTCTCTCCAGCTATTAAAGCTATTTGTTATTTCTGTTCATTAAACGAGTCTCAGTTCAAATGAAGCAGATAGAGTTTGAAGACTGAGAACAAAAAATCAGAGCTTAATTTCATGGATTTTACCTGTATTTTACTATCAGGCTATGATTTTTCACATCCAGAATGAAGAACCTTTAGTTTGAGGAAAAGACACAACTAATGCACATGGTGATTTCTGTTAATCGAGCATTGTGTCTTGATAGGTTTTCACATCGTTTAATAAGCCCAGCCAGTGGGCTACCAAATTCTTGTAGGGTGCAGTTAAATTTGGTCTTTCCCCATAATATTTACAGTGACTTGAATGAGAAAAACTCAAGCACCACTGCTGTCCAGGTGGCAGCTGAAGCCACCCATGGTGCCAAATCTGGAAAACACTGCCTAACAATCCACAGAGAGGAGTGTAAATGAAGCAGTGGAAACAGTATTATTTTTCAGTTAGGGATGACTGACTTCAGAAACCTCTTCTTTGTAAGAGCTTAAGCCTGTTGACCATGTGGTATAGCTTATTTCTCTCCCACTGCAAGTCTCAGGGAAGCAGGGTAGAAACTAAAAGTGAGATCAAGAATTCACTTGTGAAAGTGAGCTGAGGAGAGCTCTCCATAGACCTTATTCATACTTGACTACACAAGTATTCACACATATACACACACACTCATTTGTGTCCTGAACCAAGGTTCAGATAATATTAGCTAAGTATAATTCTACGTAGAGTTTTGCATACTCATTTTTAAGTAAAACAAATTAAAAAGGCAAAGCATATGTAGTCACTTAGAGGCTACAGAGGCATTAATATCCTAGGACAAGATGCTCTAACAGCAGGTGTGTCAGACAAGGAGAAGGTATTGCATCTCTCTTTGAATATTGATGATGTCCCTAACATCTGAGCCAGTGCAAAAAATCCTTCCTATCTACTCATATCATAAATCTCCCAGTGAAGCTTTATATGTACAGCACTTTTCACTACAGTGTATGGCCATGAGAACACTGGGAGCAGAGGCACCCTAGAAATACTAAGACACACAGTTTGTAGCTGTATCTGCTGCATTAATGAGTATTGGTTAAGTCATTTAACCCTTGGGTGTCTTTGTTTCTCTTTCTGTGAACAGTTTGTTAGCAGGTTTATCAAGGGTTAAGTGAGATTTTTCATTTTCTCTGCATAATGGCCTTTCACAGGAGCCTCTACTATGACTGATCCCGAGATGAAATGCCAAAGCAGATAAGGAGTTTAGCAAAATGTGGGAGCTGCTGCCCTCAGGTTTGTGAAATCATCTGTGCAAAATTTATGTTGGCCTAGGAATTCTTTGAATTTCAGGCTTCTGTAGACACCCAGGCAGTCAGTGGATGGGAAATGGAATGTATCCTACTAATTGACTGGGAAAACATACACCTACAAAGAAATAGTTGGATACATGCCTGAAAGTGCTATTATATCTCATACCAGGATGCTAAACTGGTTCTGGAAGGCTCCCTGAATCCTAGCTCAAGCACCGATGTAATGGTAGCAATTGCCACCAGTGGCATCCGCACTTCAGACAATATGCAAGTTAAGAGGTTCCTCAACTAAAATAAGTATAAAGGTATCTTGTTCGCATGATTAACAATGTAATGCTGCTAAGGAAATCACCTGGAGATAACTAACTGATGACTGTCTCCTCCTGTGTGAAGCAATCATTAGTCATGGTATTTCCAGACAAAGTAATATCTCACAGGAAAATCGTTCAGCAAAACTCTAAACAAAAGGTAGCAACAGGGCTTCGCAGTAAACAGCTTTACACTGTACAAGACAACCAATAGCCACTGCCCTAGTCTGCCATAAGGTACCTAAATACTGACTTGGCAGGCTATGACTCGACACAAGAAATGGTTACCTCCTAGCTAGGGACTAGGCTGTATAGGGTTTATGTGTCTTAATACCACAACAATATTGCATGCAGCAGAGATGAACCATGCCCTGTTAAGAAAACAAACCACTTGCATTCTCTACTATCCTGAATTGTCGAAATGTGCTTTAGTTCCCCCCGTGAAGCCAAGGGCTGAAGAGGAAAAAGACAGTCCTCAGGAAAGCAGATACCAGGATCCTTGCCAAATAAAAACCCTCCATTACTGTTGTGTTCAACAGTAGATATGAATGAGGGGATCCATTCAAGCCATTGCACATACCAGAAGCATAGTTCACTCTGCTGAGAGACCTTCTACACTACTATGATTTATATTCTGCATTCAGATCTTTCTTATGAAGATCAGGCTTCTTTTTTCCCATTTTGCCTGGACTCGGCTTGCTGCAAAAAGAAAAGAATTACAGTAGCACATTTCAGCCAGTCTTCTGGTGAAAACAAAAGGGTGTTTAGCAATGATAAGGGAGTTGCAGCTGTATTTCATATAACAGCAACTACTGTAATAGCAGTTTGGTACACCACTTATTTTGCAACCCTCAAAAATAATAAAGCATTAGTCCAATTAATTAAACTAATTACATAATTATATATTGAAGTGAGAGTAAGAAATATCTGACAAATCGCTATGCACACGTGCATACACCATGTTTGCATTTACCCGCTTGCCTATGAAAGATCTAAACCCAGTTCTGACTTTAGAGTCTGCAAGTACAATGTAATGTCCCTCTTTTTAATAACTTCAAATATGATGAAATAGGATAAAACAAAAATTACTTAAGGCAGAAGTTTGGACAAGGAGAGCATTTCATGTTTTATGAGACAATAAGGGAACAAACCAGAGAATCCAAATTTGCCTAAGAATACCAGGAGTCAAGTCTCTGCACAGAGGGTAGGTTTGCTTCATCGATTTTCACAAAGCTAAAGAAAGGCTTTGCAACAAGTATCACCTCCCAGCCAAATCATCATACCATATAAACCAGAAAATAAATGCATAACATAACATCAATAAATAAAGTAGAAATCAGACTTGCAGCTGCTGAAAGTTTAATTTTGACCTAGACAGAAGAGTGTGATGTGTTTTGTTGTTTGTTTTGGCGTTTTTCTTATATTCGTTCCTCATGATCCAATTAAATATGAATGAAAAGGAAAAGCAGTTACTGTTAGCTTTCAAGGCAAAGGAGAACTTGTTTAGGCAGAGATATCATAGCAAGAAAAGCATGGCTGTGACATTTCTTTTCCCTCACTTTGACCAAACCTGCTGCCTTACTATTGCATCCATCTAACCTGCCTGATTGCAAAACCATTAACTATTCAGGTTTTGAGGAACAATTAAATGCTTAAACACAGGCCGCTTAGCATCAAGGTTCTGGATGGTTTCAGTAGAGACAGGAGGAAGCATAGGGAGGAATGGGTCATCTTGAGGGAAACAGGGGAACCTGAACTCACTTCTGGAAGCAAATCTGAGTCAGAGTAAGTGTGGTGAGGAAAGAACAGAGATGAGAAGAAGAAGAATAATGAAGTTGAGTGGAAAAGGAAGAAGGAGGCAAGGAAAAGAGAAAACTAAAATTATACCTGTATAGAGGCTCCTCACTGGCTAGAGGAGAACAGCAGTGAGAAGCACAGCATAGCATAGCACAGCACCAAATGCTAGTTTGTCCACACCAGCAGCCCACTAGCCTAGCTGCCAGGCTAGGACAAAACTGTGCTCAGCTGTGTTGAGTTTCCCCTCCCTGTCCTTGATGGATAAAGTGGCCCACATGAGCACCATCCACTGAGTCATGCCCAGGAGGATGAGCAAGGAGCTCATGGCCAAAGGGAAAGCCTGAACAACACTAGTGAGAACCTATGGGCATGCCAGGATGGGAACGGTTATCACAGCCCTTAGGGACTTAATGGGATGGAGGCAATTTATACAGGTGTCCTTGCTTTTAACACACATTGGGCCTCATCTCCCCCACTCAACATCCAGCAAAGACTATATAAACATCACAGTTTTATTCACAAAAGCCAACCAAAACTAAAGTAGGGTAAAAAGGAATTCATCCAAATTCTGAACACCTCACAGGTCCTTCAGTGCGTCCTTCCTAAAATGAGAAGAGAAACTGCAGATCGGCCTGATGACTTGTGCTCTCCCTCTGTGCCAATGTTTTCTTCATGGAGAGTGTAAAGCCTGTGCAGATTTCATGCCAGTATTCAATGTTAAAACTGACGAACAACCAAGGTAACAGGAAAAGTAAGAGTTTGCTCATGAAGTTCAACTTAAAGGAGCTAACTAACTTATCTGGATAACTAACTTTAGTTATCCAAACCACATTCTTTTTAAAAATCCTGTTCTTCTTTTCAGTGAGTTTTCAATCTAAATCTGGAAATCAACACAAGCGTTTGTACCACCTTCTACTTCAGAGGAGCAGCAAAGCAAGCAGAAACTGAAAGGGAAAGGTCATATATTTCGTGCATGCCTGAGAAATGACGCTGTTTGTACGATGACAGCAACAGACTTTTTCTAGTTTTCCTTCTTAAAATGTATGAGCTCAAGTGGGAGTCAAAAACTCTGCAAGACAACACTGTTTTGAAAAGCATGGAAATGACATCCATATGGATACACAAGGGTATAAACTGACGTAAACATGACGCATCCCCTTAACCAACCAAGATTAAAGAAAAACTAGCGAGGTGACATGCATGTCCTTCCAGTCTGCACTACTTTGGCTTAACTCTTCATTCATGATTGCTTTCTGATACATGTTGTTTAATGACATGCCCCCACAACCTCATTCTCCCCAGCTGAGATCCCTCTCACACTCCAGTTTCATGCAGCACCTCTTTCACTTGCTCACCTAATGTAGGAGCCTAGCAGGAACGAACTGACAAGCTTTGCTCATCTGGAGTCACACAAACCACGTCTTTCATGGAAACTATGTACAAGTTAGCAGTTTTGATACAATCCTTATATATATGGCACATTTGGACATGCCCAGAGGTTTTTTGCACATATGTTGTCAATGAGCAGAGTTGGGGTGAAAAGCACCACAGGAGACCCAAAGAAAGCCACAGAAGCCTATATTGATGGATTTAAGGGTAACACGGCTTAAATTGATGTACAGACAGATGGTTTTCTGTTGTACACAAGCAGCCCTTGTGTAAATGGCTGTGGCTTTCTTGAAAGAAATGGGCTATAGGCAAGGTGTCTACAGGCCACACTGAGGTTGTTTGTTAAACCCTGACCTTGCTTTCAGCCTGAAGGCCCTTCGCATCCTGCCTTAGGATGAACTGTGTGATACAAATCCACCCCACTCTTCTCCACTTGGAAAAGGAAGTCTCAAGTTTTCACAGGGAATCACTCAGTCTCCTGGTTTTGCTATGAATTTATCAATACAGAAAGTTGTTCTTTTAAGTTACAAGAGCAAAGACGTATTTCACTGCAGGTTACTAAAAACTTTGGTCTTGATACATGAATTTTGGATAATAAAGCTTCAAAGGCAAAGAGATTTCCACCCTTCCCCAAATTTTCCAGACTGAAAATGCAACTTTATAAGCCATTATACCTTTTTGCCCAAGAGAGAAGAGATGTACTATGAATATTTTCTGCTCCTCGATTGTTCTTTGCTGTTTTCTTCATCTGTAAAGCAGCCTGGGTATCTGCTGTGCTTTCTGGAGTGCAAGAACAGCACACCCTGAACCCAAGAAGAGACAATGATTTTTACAATGATCTGAACAGCACAAGTGCACGTAAGCACTGTGCTTATGTTCAAATCACAATTTTTCCCCTTTTTCTTTATGAGAAAAAATCAAATGGCATTCTGAACACACAAGAAAGGAAACAACATCTCTCATTTACCATCTCTTCTGATTAAGATAATCCATTGTTTAGTAATGATGGCGATAGATATGCTGCCTCTTAGCAAAACAACCCCAAGCTTCATTATAAATCAAAGCATAATGACTTTTGGAAATTTAAGTTGCATGGGACAATGTACAATAAAATGTGCTCTCATTTATTAATTTTAGACTTTCATTATGAATCAGGCAAGTATATGAATATTTGTAATGCACACAAAACAAAGCTGCATTTGTATTTTTAACTGTAAACTCATTTTCCAGGAACGAGTAACCAGATCTTAATGAAAATTGCTCAGCACTGAGGAAGAAGCATTTTGTAGGCACTACTTATGTTTTCGAGGAATGAATAGCAATTCTCTTTAATTCTGTTAACTACTAGGAAAAAAGTGAATCCAGAAATGGTCAGATTCCTGAGAAACAGAATATGAGAGATAACAACACTCCGCCTTTCACACTTTAATCCATATTCCTCAGCTGTCAAAAAGATGCCTCCCTCCTTTTGCTGTAAAGGTTTCTTAAGAAGTAATATATCTACACAAACAAACCATCTTTCATTGTTCTTGTTGCAACTGATAAAGTGAAACATCAGACAGAGTTGTGGCTCTTAGACTTTACCCTGTATGTAAACACAGCAGAAAATGGTCTATTCAGTTTTGAGATGAAGCGACCATGGTTTCCCAACCTGAGCATCAATCGTCATTTAGACAGTTATTGCCACAGAGGTTAGCTTAGTCACTGGCTTAGCTGACCTAGCTAAAGCTTCATCAGCCTGTGGCACTTCTATGAGGGCCTCCGAGAAGGCTGGGTAACTCTGTCAGGGGCGGCTGCTATTGCTCCTGAGCTGGATGCACTTTTGCTGTTACATCTTGCCAGACATTGGTGTACGGCCCTGTGTGGTCTGGGGATCTGAAGGTGGCTGTAGGCTAGCCATGCTGGCACCTCCAGCAGTCATGCATGCTCTCATCCCTTCTACTCAACGCTTACTTGAAAGATGTGCTGGTATCCTGCATAACCAAATGTTCCTTTACAGCTCTGCGGCTTTGGAGGCAGTGATGCTCAGGGCACTCGGCACCATTAATCCACAGCACAGAACCAAGGCTCTTCTCATTTTCACAACCAGAAAGCTTTTCAGTTTAGCCTTCAGCAATGCATCATTTTGTCTCTGGATTCTCAGTGAAGCAATACATGGACTTGCCAGGGCCTTGCTGCTCGCTAGATAATAAACATATGAAGTCTTCTGTGCAACATGTCTATTATCATTTCAACAACAAGTAGCAGTACATGTTTTCTCCCTGGGGTACAGCAGCTAATGCTCTTTGAGCTCTCTTGCTTCTTCTAGTCATCAGTATCAAAATTTATACTTCAGACTGTGCTAAACTTAAGAGGGATAAAAGGTACCATGAATAGTGTGTTCAGGTGCAAGGGGAAAAAAAATTGCACAGAGGAGTCCTGGATGTCTTATGCAGCTGCCAAATTCATTTTGCAGATACAGACTTGGCCTCTAAGATCTTGTAACTGATGTGATTCATACACTGCATGCTAAACGACAGAGCCACATGGCAGTGTTCATCACCGATGAAGTCAGCTTGCTAAACACAACACAAATACATGAGGCTTCATCATTTATTACTTTTCATTAAGAGCTAAAAACCACTCAGGGAGTAGAAGTGTCATTCCATCCATCCCGTAAAGATAGTTCTCCTGGAAAGTGCTTCGCATGTTTCCAGTAGTCAGCATGCTCATTTTTCTGCTACTGCCCTTTTTACAGTCTTAAGATGAACATACATAAAGTGTAATCCAGATGAAAATCAGGTACAAAGCTTTTGGCTGTGACCAGCACTTGCAGTCACATACTTGGCATTTATGAAATAGCATTCCTTGAAATGTAGAGATTTAAAGTTCCTCTGGTGAACAGCACCAGGTTCCCATGAACGGATTTCACTGCCCTAAACACTACAGTTCTTCCCAACTTAAGCTTTGCTCTGATGTTCCAGACCCATTTGATACCATGCCAGCAGTTTCTCCAAAGTGTAGCAAAACAGCAGTCCAAGTTTTCATGTACATCATGCTACTAAATTAATAACTGAAAAGTACGATTGATTTCTTATCTCAAACTCTCTTACAGATATCCATGACAGCTGCTTAGTTTGTCTTCCCCTAATCTTGAAGTCCGGAGGCTTCTTCCCTATGAGGCTTCTTCCCCATGACTTCTCCATTCAGCCAAGTCAATTAAATTTGAGTATCTTAACATTTGCGGTTCAGTATGAAGGATATATTTGTCTCTTGGTGATGTCTGTCAAGTGAAATGTCTTGTCACAATGTAAGTTCTGAAATACAGATACTTTTCTGAATCACTGCTTCTGAATTTAAAACAAGTGTAAATGAAAAAGCACCTCTGTAGTGATTCGGAGAAAACTCCGGGAACAAACTCGCCAGCAGAGTTTCAAGTTGACAAGCAGGTATTCTTTATTGTGGCTCCGGGAGACACAGGGGATAGCTCCTCCTAATGTGTCTCTGTATTGCTATACAGGCCATTCTCATATAGTCACTGGGCACACATACACACCCCTGAGGCTGCACATGGATTACATCATTCTCCAGAAAGTTTCTCACACGCATACAAAAATGTGATGGTGGTCTTTAAGGGTCGTTTACTTCTCCCAGCAATCTTCATAACTTCTGGCAGTCTTTGAAGAAACAGCTTAATTAACATTACAGACATAGCAATCATCCTGTCCTTCTACTTATCAGTTAAACTATGCCCACCCTGGACATCTGTTAGTCCTAGATACTCACCATCCCCAGGTCCTGTTTTCCTATTCTGCTTTTCTTACACTTTTTGTACTAAGGTCCGAAGGACCTAAAACTATGTCAACTACCTTCAAGCACCGCAGTTATTTTCACAAAGCCATCAAACTCAACATTACTTAGAACTGATTACATTGTGCTTGTGCCTCCTTGTCTCTGTAGGTCTTGACTCTTACCAATTCTAATTATCCTACTTCTTGAGATGATTTTTGCATCTATGTTTTTCTTGTTGCTTGCTTGCCTGCCTACAAACAACCACTAGGAGGTTTTGTTTTGATGTACATTACAAATCTGGAAAAGCTTTCTAGGTGACCTGAAAGAAAGAACTTGGAACTCCCTTGAAAGTTACAGATGGCACCAAAACTCCTTCTCTCCCTCATGCTTATCTGTGAAGACCTTAAAGCCATGCTTTCCTTAGGGCATGTTGATTTCTCTATTGATTATAATATGCAAAAGAATCTTATTTTTTAGAAAAATGTAGTAATTTTTGCTAAAGCTGTGGAAGAGACTTTTCCATCCAGGGGGATGATAACCCAAGCCTGGGCGTTGAACATTGAAGAGAGGAGCAATTATCACGGTGTTATCAGTGCTAACAATTACCATAACATTGTCAGTCAACAAGAGGGAAGTGTAATTGAGGTGTAAGTCTGAGCTGCAGACTTACAGTGCAGTTTAAATTAAATGTGATCCTTTGCCCCTTGGGATGTTGAGCACAGTGCACAAGGCCATGTGGGCATCTTGTAGAGGTGTGCACACTTAGGGCAGACAGCATCCTCAGGCAGTTTGGTGGATGGTTTCTGACAGCCCACAGAGGTCATGCAAGGCTAGCCTTGGGTTTTTTTTTCCCAGGAGCTATAGCTATAGCTGGACATATCAGGACAGGGAAAGCAAAAGGCCTTATTGCACCTTTGGTGCCTGCTGCAGATTAAATGGTATCAGTTTACTAGGAATTTTTAGCGTGGATAAAACACTTCAACAGTGTTCTTGTAAATGTCTGAGCAGTTTTTCCTCAAATGCTGAAATAATTCATCCCAGACACACACCTGGCAGTGTACATTTCAGTCTGAGCTCTTTGGCTGACAAAACTATCACGAACTGAAAGGTCCTGTAATGGAAGAAATTTAGCCATGAATGGTGTCACCTAAGGTAGAGGTGCAGGATGTTGTGATGGCAACTGCAGCCCCAGACAAAGTGTGCTATAAACAGTTACACATTCCACAGATCTTGTAATAAAAAAAAAAAAGTATTTTCTTTTCAAACCAGTGCCTCTTTCTTAAAGGCTTACAGTTCAATATTTGCAAAGGTTGTGATTACTGTCAGTAGATTAAATGTGAGAGGCATTTAAGAATGATGTTTTCATCCTGGTTTTCTAAAGAAAGTAGGTTTACATGATAATGCTGTCCCACTGTTTCAAGCAAATACGGCAGATGGAAGGAAACATCAGAGCAGATTATCCTCCTAGAAATTTTATGATAACCTATGATGGGATACCAGAGGTAGGTCCAAATTAGTGGTGTGACTTGGTAGTAGATGACTGACAGTTTAAAACAGTGTGAGATTTAGGAAGGAGCCCTGTAAAATCCTGCTTGCTCATCAGCATGCACACAGCCCCCAGCACAGCTGCCTCCTGCTGACTGAGTGGCCTCAGGGCTGTTGCTGAGGAAAGGGATTATTGTAAATACAGTGAACACTGAGGGGACAAAACATACAACTCTTCAGTGCCCCGCATTTCATTAGATATCCTCTGCATAACTACTTTCAAGTATTTCCTCTGGCTAAACTGTGATCCTTGGACTCAGACACCATGCTGGCAAGTGTTCCGACTCTAGATGCACTGCGTGTGGCAGTCGTGACATTTTCTGCTTTGCAGATCAGAGTTCAGTGTAATTGTTACCAGGAAGGTCTGTGTAGCTGTGGTGGTGCCATCCCAAGGGTCAAAACCATAATCGTTTTGGCTTGCTCAAGATTTAGAGCTTTCCCTCACCATGGGCTTATCTGTTGTGCTTCAGTGTCTGGTTTACAGTTACGTGTCTCTGAGTCCTTTAAAGAATTAGCAGCAAAATCAGTGATTGCACTGATGAGTTAGGAAAGGTTTTATTTGATCAATGTGGTGAGACAAAAGAAAGGTGTTATATTCAGTCCCACTAAAGAATATATCTTACAGAAGTTGCAGCTGGTCTAACTCCAGAGAGCAGTGGAAAAGCTGTGCTTCATTAAGGTGGGGAAAAGTGTTTCATAAATGCCCTGTTTGCTCACTAGAGAAAACATGGAATCTTGTGTTAGTACAAACAACATGTAAAATAAAAATAAGGAATCTGGGTAAAAGTCCAGTTCTGCAGATTTAAATACTGAAAAGTAAAATGTCAAAAATGGTGCACACACTTTTCTCCTTAGTCGGCTAGTGAAAGGTGGAGCAGTTAAGTCTGTGGTGCCTTTAAAATGATTCATTATTTCCATAGAAGCCAATTCATGTTTATCCTTCAAATCGCTCTGTGGACATTAAAATAATGGAGAATTATATTTGCTTTTAATTTTGTTTCCAGACAGCTTGGCCTGAACGTTCATGATGTGACTTGGAAACTGAATCAGATTGTGATTTACTGTTACTCATAATTGTGTAAAGATTGAAGATATGCTAGATGCTGCTTTTTTCCTTTTTTTCCTCCTCGCCTCCCCCATTCTTTCACTTAGAGAGTGTTCTTGAGTGAAAAGCCTTCAGTGCTTTTCCTTGTACAAGCCACATCAGATGAGGATTTTATCTTTTCCTTAACATGAGGCTGTGTGAAATAAATTGTAGTTTGTGTTTGATAACTGCTTTACTTTTTCCCCCCTTTCTTCTGTGTTTTTATTATGCTTAAGTTTTGACTGATTTTCTGTTGTCATGTTAATCGGCTTTCCTTAGAGGGTGGAAAGAAGCGCAGCATTTTTTTAGTTAAGGTGGATGACTTCAATTTTATGAGTCATA
>JAVHNF010025014.1:0-10077 GCA_034783455.1 Micropsitta finschii | reverse complement strand
TGTCACCAACAAAGATGTTGAACAAGACCGGTCCCAACACCGATCCCTGAGGGACACCACTCGTTACCGGTCTCCAGCTGGACATTGAGCCATTGACCACAACTCTTTGTGTGCGGCCATCCAGCCAGTTCTTTATCCATTGAGTGGTCCACCCATCAAATTGATGTCTCTCCAATTTAGAGACAAGGATGTCATGTGAGACAAGGTTGAACGCTTTGCACAAGTCCAGGTAGACAATGTCAACTGCTCTGCTCATCAGTTGCATAGCCCCATCATAGAAAGCCATCAAATTGTTCAGGCATGGTTTCCCCTTAGCGAAGCCAAGCAGATGTTCTCACATAAGGGCTTTTCTGGTTCTGGATTTATTTTGAGCTGTCAAGTGAGTCAGCATTTCCAGAGCAAGTTAACAGTACTTCCAATCCAAAAATCAGGTAACTTTCAGGGTCACTGATTTTTCCCTGCAGGAAAGTGATTGTCAGTGACTAGCAGGTATCAGATGTGAAACTACAAAAAATGAAGCAAATAAGTGGAATATATAAAGATGGTGTGGCTGCCTGCACCTAACCTTAGTAAAATTTAAATGTTCTTAATTTTTAAGACAAGATTCTCCAATTAATTTTCAAAAATCTTTTTTTTTCCCTGTGTGCATTTGTATATTTTATACTAATTAAACATGAGTTCTCTCAATATTAGTACTTTTGTTCCACAAAAGTACCAATTTTCCCCTTTTGCTAAAGATACAAGCTGCTCTTTTCAAGTTTTGACGAAACAACCAAATTTTGCAGACATAAGCTTGTTGATGGAAACAGAAGCACATTATGTCACATCTATCCTATTCTGCACAGAAAAAAGTGCAGCTGAGACTTTCCAGGTGATAGAACTAGAGCAAATACTAGCTGTTTGTTTGCTCTTACATTTCTTTAAGAATATAAGCCATTTAGCACTAGTGAAGGAACTACTCTTGCATGAGCAGTCCGGTCCCATCCTGTACCCTCATGTTTTGAGGGCACAGCTTTTTAGAGCAAGAATCTCTCAAAAGTCAAATCTTTCACTGGTGTCTTGGGCTTGGATGGTATAAAGACTCCTCCCTTGGGTAGCAGCACTAGGGCAACAAGCTTTGCTTCCCAACAACCAATGGAGAGAAAACAGGACTTGTTTCATGCAGAGTATAAAAAGGACAGTGATATTTGACCACTTTAGCTGTGGGCTGAGCTCAAACAAGCATCTAGAGAAAGAAGCCATAATACCCTCTGATTCATTAAGTCTCTCAGAATGGTGGTCAGAGGTCATGTATTTTGAGTGTCTAGTTTGTAATTTCCTTCCTGGAAGACTTCATTAAAATTCTGAGACATAGAACAATTAAAATTGTTTTCAGTCCTTGCCTGACTTTGCTCTATTAAGCATTACACTACAGACCACAGGTAGAAGGAGCAGGCATGCCTATTCAACAGCAACATCCTTCAGTGGTGTCACAATATCACCCACTCAAGAAAATTGACCTCCCGTTTACCAGCTGTCAGCATGTATTTGATCTCTGTACTGCACCCTTCAGGAAAAACAAAACAAAAAACCCCCAACCATTAAAAAACAAAACATAAAAGAAAAAATCCCTACATCCCACCCCGTTCCCAAACAAAATTCCTCTAAGATTTCCCAGAAATCAGTACAAATTATCCTAGCCCTTCACTGCTTATTTTCCTTTGCTTCCTAACTGGAAACAAAATCTCAAAGCTACCAGTTCTGGTGTTTACCTATTTAGCAGCAGATGCACAGACAACATTTATCTGCAGAATAATGTTAGGTCTCTCGCTTTATGGCTGGATATGTGCTTAAACAATACATCAACTCTGCAGAAACACACAGGGGTACCTAAGTGACATATGGCTCACACCTTCAGACTTGCCATGTTAATTTAAATTAAAGGGAATGCCTTTTTTGCATAATCCTCCTTATAAACAGGCAAGCAAACTAAAAGAAAAAAGAAAATAGGGAATTTAGAACCTGAATCAACTGCTTTATTATCATTTGAGTAAATAATAAGAAATGTTAGTAGGAAAATACCCACTCTGCAAAAGATGATGAAAACAGTAAGCTCCTAAGGAATCACACAAATCTAAGGCAATCTATTTGTTCTTCGTACATTTTTAAAATGCCACAGTACTTGACAAAGGTGTTTAGGACAACTGTTGGCATCCTGCTAGGATAATCTCCACTACTTCTTTCACATGAAGACCAACAAATTTATGCCATTTGCTTCTAACAGTTATAAAAGCCTCTAATATGTGTTGGCCTCTTCATTTTGCAGCACAGTACAAGTTTTGTTTATTACTTTACCATGTGTTTAGTTTGCTGAGAATTTTGGGGTTCTTTTGGGGTTGTTTAAGTTTTGGGTTTTTTATTTTTTTTTTTTTTTGGCAAAGCACTGATTACTAAATGTGTTATGACTTCCAGCTTTAGCCTGCTCAGGATGTCTTTATGCTGTAAACTCTCTCAGTAAATCTTACTTTTCTTTTAGCCAGTTCTACATTGCAGAGGTTGATTTTGTAACTCAAAAAGCTCTAGTAGAAAGATCAGAAGTGGCACAGGCAGAAAGTTAAGAGAATCCCATAAGAAGTGAAAGCAGTGCTTCATCTTTCCAACTCACTGATATTTATACCAGTCACTTTGCATAATCAACAGTACTCATAGACTTGTGGAGTTCAGATGCTGTCTGCTCAAGGAAAGGTCAACAGCCCTTTTACAGTACCCAGGCCATCACTGAGGTTCAGCTGCAAGTAACAGGGAGTTTTCAATTTTGACAGCCTACAGGGGCTGGCTTTCTAAAAAAAGAGTACTCCTGTGTGCTGCCTGTGACAGGGAGGTTCTGTAGTCACTACAAGTAAGGTTCTACATAAGCTTCACATTAGAACAGAACAAAACCCTCTAGGAATTAATAAAAAGAGGGGGAAAGTGCTTCCAATTTTCTTCTCTACCACAGGTTATTTTCAAGGTCTTGATGATTCTTTCCTCTTTCAGTCTGGAGTCACATCTCCCTGGAGTTGGGCAGTGATTTTACATGTTTCCTTGCTCAATCATCACCCTTACACTCCATTTTATATTGCCCCACATACAAACTGCTATTCTTTGCTTATTTTGCCAAACCATCTGCCCAAGGATTATTTTTATAATGCCAAGCCAAGCAGGGCCCAACCCCTGACTAAAGGCCCTTGGCACTGTTGTCAAAACAGAAGTAATTTGTTATTTATTACTCAATATCTCCTAGGTACCTACACAAATACAGCCCAGAAAAACAGATATTGACTCTGAACAGACAGATATATCTTACTGTACCATCCAAAACATTTGGTTGAATAACCTTCATTTATACTTAGCTTGCATGAGTTAAGGAATAGGGATTATATCTTCTGTATTTTGGATACTGTCTTGGGAGTAATCATGTTTAGTGTTTAAATTAATAACACATCACAAGAATTATGAGAGTAATGACAGAACTGGAAAAAGAGGATACAATATAGAAAGTAACAGGCTGATCATGAGAACTAGGAAAACAGAAATATAGCAGAAGTCAGCAAACCAAGGTGGAAAATACCACAATAGTAACACAGTTCTGCAGCACGGTAGAAGCCTGTCAACCAAGCAGCTTAAGACCTGGGTATATGAGGCAGCCACAGGATGACAGTGTGAAAAGGTGCCAGTGTGAAAGACTAGAAGTCAAGCGACAAAAGAAGAAGTCTCTAACAGGGAGGAAGACAACAGAGACTTAAGCAGCTGTGCTGTACACAGCTACAGCAGGGCTTCCTCTGACACCTTGTGTAGTCTCCTCTATTCAACACAAGTCATTCAAAGTGGAACAGAAAACTACTGTTGAGATGATCAATAAAAAAATCCTAATTTACAACAGAAGACTAACAGACTTAGTTTGTTTAATCTAGCAAATAAAAAACTGAGAGGAGATGAAGTTACTTGCTATAAAAACAGCAGAGAGAACAGAGAAAACCTATTTTAGTTAGAGAATAATGTTGGCACGAGAATACATATGTATAAATTGGCTGTGAGTAAGTTTACAACAAAAAAAAAAAAAAAGGTGAAAGCATTCCTGGCAATTGGAGCAGAGAGATTTTGGCACAGCCTAGCAGGGTGCAAAACAGTGTTCAGACAAGTCCTACAGCAAAAGCTTGAATGCTTTGATGGTTATGAGGAGAAGATGTGTCTAAAGGATCTAGGGAGCTTCCACTACTCCTGTTCCAATACCAGGTTCTCCCTCAACTGCATTGAAAATTATAATATTTTCATGCCTATATAATATTACTACTTGATGCTTCTGTTGCAAGAACGACTTTCTTTTGATTCCCTGGGTTACACTAAAGAAACAGATGCAGAGAAATGTCCAACTAATGAATAAAAAGATTAAAAAGCAAAATTATGGTAGCTATCCAGCTCATTTCTGAAAGAAGAAAACTAGCATAACAAAATTAATGGATTTGGAAATCTTCAAATCTACAAGGCCTTTTTTAAAAAAAGCAAACAAGCCAAATCCCTCACCATATTCAAAGTCATTTGGGCACAAAAAGATGCATAATGGAATTTTCAAATGCATTAAGATATCATGTTTAATCAGAATTCATTTCAAGAGGACCTAAATCCTTACTCCACCTAGGTAACTTCCAATATGCCATTACACATCTATTTGTATCCTAGATAAACAAGATACCTTTAAAATCTGATCTATGGTGATGGCACAATAAAACCAGTAATTACAATTAATAGTTTCTTCAATAAGCCAGAATTATATTTTGCTATGTCAAAAATTTTGGACTTGTCAAAATTATATTTTGGCACAGTTATTTTTCCCTTCTACATGTTATTTTTCATTAGCTACAGGTAAGCATTTTTAGAGGAAAACATTCAAATGAATCCTAATTTCCAAATGCGGTTTTACACAGTCTCCAATAACCCTCAGTTAAAAAATACTTTATTATTTATTAATAAAATATAATCTCTCAGAATCTGAACAACATGATACACTAAGCAATTGTATAAAGCCATAAATGCTTAAATAAGAGTGCGGCATAGCCTTCACTGAAAAGAAGTCTTTTCTGCAACAGGCTTTTCCTCTTTTCAAATTAACTTGTCATGATTATTAACCAAAAAGTCCATGGAAAACACACATCTAGAAAAATAAACATGGGACAGAAATGGAAAACTACCTCAATAACTAATTTCTGATTTTGAAAGCACGATAAAACCTCGCCATTTAGAGAAGTCCAGTAGGGTCATTTTTTTTTTTTTTTTCAGTTGCTTTCAGACAAATGAGAAGTTAACATTCAAATTTTTTTCCAGGAAATGAACTTTCAAAAGATTAAAGCCACAATTTTCACCCAATTGTATGTCTCACCAACCCAGAGCTAAACAAGATTTGCAACAACTGCCAAAAAAAGAGGTAACACTATGAAGACCCCTGTAGTTTCTTCAGTGTGACTAAAAAATTTCTGCTTGTGAGGTGGTTTTCTTAAGGTTTAACTGTCTGAATATTCTCCAACCCCTCCTAAAAAATAAACAGTTCTCAATCTCAACAGAAGCACCACTTGGGATTTTTACCTTTATTCATACGATTTCAAGCAGAACAATTTAATTTTCTCTAAGAAATATATATATTATAGGCTGGAGATACTCTAAAAACCAATGTAATGAGTACAATTGATTTCAAAGTGGAAAAAAATATAACAGGAACTTGAACCATGAGTGCATTTGCACTTTTACTTTCTTCAGGGGATGCCAAGCTCTCAGCTCTGAACTCTTATAACTCTGCAGAGAAGTAAACTGGCAACTGGAAGAAGTGGATAGCATGAGAAGGAATGTGGCTGACCTAACATGCAAAAAAAGTGTCAGAGACGCTCACCATGTTAAAAAATTGCAACCTGTTGATCTGCAAAATACTCAACAACAGCGATTTGATATTTGAGATTGAGATACTAATATTAATTTTTTCCTAGTAGGTCTACTACATGACCAGTAGAGCTTCTGAATTTGTATAATGCAGACCTTTTTTAGCTAAAAAATATACCAGAGCTAAAAGTTTCCCTTGCAAAAACAAGAGCTGTGAGAAAACATTATAAGCATATGAAAATACAAAATGGACTGATCTTGCTTTTAATGATGAGAGCAGGGAGACAGAACAACAATAGAAACACTACTTGCCTGGTTCACTGACGATCTGCTCAAGCCAAATAAGCTAGCAGGTGCAAATGTATAATTGGATATAGAGCTATATGGATGTGGAAAATACTGGGGTTTTTTAAGTTATACCAAAATGGCCTAAAGAACTCATTACCTCCAACTCCTCGGTAATTTTCCCAGTTCCTATTTTAGCTTTTTTAAACAAATCCCAACCTGCCTAAAAGAGAATCAACTTTCAACTGTGGCATGCAGAAAGATGTGATAGAACATCTCATCTAAAAAACTAGAAAATCAAGGATTGTGACTATAATCAGCTATGAAACTTAATATGCAATGTATGCATTGCAAATCCATAGGCACTGTAATTTTAGCATCTCAAAACTGCCCCTTGTTACATGCTGCTTTTTCAGCCTATTTTGCATGTGTTAAGGTGGTTGCTATTTTCAAGCAAATCTATCAAACTTGAAGGTTTACCAGAGACATGACACTGTTATGCTATAATAATGAAACAGAAAGGCAAATAAGAATTTATCATGACATATGGAAAAATAAGTAAAATTCTGCAGCTGATACTTCCCGTCCTCTGTGATAAAAATACATCTTTTAAATGTATTCTATAATCAATATTTTACACTAACTTAAAGTGAAGTAGCACATTATTTATATACTATGCTCTCCTATTTTTGTTTTAGCTGATGAATTTGTGTTGAAACATGTCCCTCTAATGGAAGTATGACTTTGCACAATAAATCATTTATTAACTCCTTCTTTCAAAGGCATATATACCAAGAACAGGTGCATGTTTAGTCATTGTAAGTAACTATTCTTTGCAAGTGAGAAAAAAATTGTGACATGGTGCATCAGTTCAAAATAAGCCATTCCATAAAAAAAACAACCCAAAAACCAAAAAACAAAAAAAACCCCAAAAACCATAATTCTATGCCAGTAATTACAGACACAGATGCATTTTAATGCAAGGATTTTGAAGGGTGTTCATATTATAAGGCTTAAAACCAACTGGATTGACTGCCAACATTTACAATTAAAGATAATTTTCTGTAAAAGAAAGAAATCCATATATTTTTTAAGTGGAAAAGAAACCGTATGTATGTAAGCTTCTTCCAAAATGCAGAATACAAACCGACTTATCTTGCTTTCTCTAATAATACAATCTTTTGAATCATAAAAAGTGTGTTTCTTCAAATATTTTCAGAATAAACTTCCTAGCAGCTCAGTATGGATTTTTTTAAATGAGGACAAGAAGTTAATAATACTACAGCTGATCACTCACTAAACTAAACCAAAGCAACTGATAGGTGGTGACCTTGGCAGGGAGGTTGGGACAGATGATCTTCAGAGGTTCCTTCCAACCCTAACAATACTGTGATTCTGTGATGAATGAATATGAACCAGCACCTGCAAGTGAGAAAAAAGCCAGCGCTTTTGTTCATTGCACGTCCCAAACCACTGTCTGTTCTAAGTGTCCCTTCCTGTCCTGTCCTGTTTCACCCCCCACTTGCCTCCCTCACTCCCAGCACACCCTGAAAGGGAGTCTTGTGCCCTGTGTCACTGCTGAAGCAAGCTCCCAGCCCCAGTTTGTTATTTCTTTACCCTTCCCCCAATGCCAACATACCCCCTGAGGTATCCAATTGCTTCCCCTGCTGCAAAACACTTGTTGCTAGGAGAAAACCTACTGCTTGGCAACAGATTTTTAAAACAACAACTTTGGCTTTGTTACTCACTGAACTTTATGTTGCCAGCATGAAATAACGAACCATGTCCTTGTTAGCGCATCTGTGTATTTATAACCCCTTAAAAATGACTGACCCCTTACAACAGGGGTGTGCTTGCCTTTTAGTTTGTTACTGTTCACAGCTGATAATGCAGAAAGGTTCAAAACAAAGTTTTGGGTTTTTTTTTTAAATTGCTGATTGTAGCCTTCCACTGAGATGGAAGCTCCTGGGCAGGAGCTGTCCTGTTAGGACAGCATGATCTTGCAAAAGTCTGCTGTAATTTTGATTTACACTATGTGAACATTCTAACCGCTTACAAAAACATTCCATGACCATCACACTATATTGTGAGAACTAATTTGACTAGCAAGCATGTTGGAAACAAAACACCTTACTAATGGAGTGAAATAGCAAGCGACTTCACAGATTATCGAACTTTTTGTCTCCATCTGAAAATTACAAGGCCCTGGTTTTCATTAATGACAGTTTTAAACAATCACAATGAACATACTGGTGATATGTGGCTGCTGGAAACAGTAATGAGAAAAACTGATCAAATGTTCTAATGAAGAAATCAATCTGAAGTCAGGGGAATAGCTTGTGCATCAAAATAAAATCAAAGTTGTAGATCCAGTACTAGGTTCTGTGGTTCAAATTCGTAGAACTGTCAGGCTTCAAATTGAATACTTAGGAAATTTTAGCTAGACTGTCACTAGTGAAAACTTGCACTTGTAGTCCATACTTATACACATTCAATGCTACACAAACGAGAACTTCTGAGACTATGGAAAAGAAATCAGAAGTGAATGATACTCTTCTGAAGTACCTTTTTTGCATTTATGCATGTGCATTTCAGATATTCTGACAAATGCTGTATTAAATATTCAGAGCTAGAACGGCAGTATAAAAGACAAGTAGTTTCATTACTAAAATAAAACAGAAATTCAAAGATTAAAGCACTATTCAAATTTTTATTCCTTCTACCCTTAGTCAAAGAGACTTTTGCATATACATACATATGCTGTAACTACAGTTAATGTCACTGTTTCAGAAGTGTTGACACAACAGCAGTGCATTCTACACTGGCACTGCAGTAACCTCTAAGAAGAAGAGGTTATTTTTAATATATGATTAATAGCTATATTCTATAGCATCCCAGGAAACAGACCGTTTCCTCCCCCCCAAAAGAAGATGTTAACTGCCATCTGCTCCTCAGCCTCAACACAGTACAATGGGAAAAGCCATCCTCACAGAAGTTTGCAGAAACCTCCCTGCATGAGAGAGAATGCACCCTCTTTCTCCCTTCCCTGGACTCTTAAATGAAAGGCAGAAGTTGTAGGTAGCCTGCTAACCTGTCAGTCTGACAGGACAGCTGTCAGCAGGCCTGTCTTTAAGGGAAGGCTATTTTGAGCATGAAGTGAAGACATACACCCTCCCATCTGTGCACCATCAGGCAGAGATCAGAAGAGCCAAACCCTAACCATTGGCTAAGAAAGGACTTTTAGCACTTTTGGAAAAATAAAACAAAACACTTCTTTATATACCAGCTTAAATTTCACAAAACCTAAAGTTAAATATAATGAAAACTAAAGAAAAAAGCGGTGGACAATTAAAGAGAGAAACCCAAACAGCAATATTTGAAAAATCATGGCAGCCAGGTGAAGCTCCTGATGACTGGAAAAAGGGAAATATAACACCATTTTCAAGAAGGGGAAAATGGAAGACCAGGAAACTATAGACCAGTCTCACCTCTGTGCCTGGCAGGATCATGGAGCAGATTCCCCTGCAAACCATGCTAAGGCACATGAAGAACAAGAAGATGGTTGGTGACAGCCAGCATGGCTTCACTAAGGGGAAATCCTGCCTGACCAATTTGGTGGCCTTCTATGTTGGGGCTATGGAACTGATGGACAGGGGTAGAGCAGTTGATGTCATCTACCTGGACTTTTGCAAGCTGTTCGACACTGTCCCACACAACATCTTTGTCTCTAAATTGGAGAGACATCAATTTTATAGATGGGCCACTCTGTGGATAAAGAACTGGCTGGCTGGTCGCACGCAAAGAGTTGTGGTCAATGGCTCAGTAGCCTGCTGGAGACCAGTAATGAGTGGTGTCCCTCAGGGATCGGTGTTGGGACCGGTCTTGTTCAACATCTTTGTCGGTGAC
>JAVHNF010025013.1:2928-12970 GCA_034783455.1 Micropsitta finschii | reverse complement strand
GATAAAAAGAGAGGTACAGAAGTGTGGAGATACAACCAGATTGCCTTTGAAATTAAGCTGCTTCTACAACATTATTCATTTGAATAATGATTACATAGTGTACAAGTAAAACAAAAACTCTTTTGTGAAGTTGTCAAATAACTGCAATTATTTCCATATAGAATGGAAATATATGTTTTGCTCTCATCCTAGCCCCATCAAATACAGTTTTCTTTTCAATAGTATCCATTCAGAACTTCATGCTGTTTAAGCAAAATGTTGCTGGCTTTCATGTATGTGTGTATACACAGAGATCCTGGTTTACAACTCAACCTTTGCTTTCAGTACTAGCTTAAAAAAAAGTTGTCTCCATCAGGGGGAAAAGAAAAAGAAAGAAGTGCCCAAGCTAGCCCAGAGCAGATACAGCAAAAAGGCAGTAGGTTTCAGGGCAGCCACCTTATCAGTTTCCTCTGGTTTTGCTCCAGCAATCCATGGCATTGCACTCCATTGCATCTCCTTCCCAGGCAGCGTTTTCACTTGGAAAATGTGGTCTCCTTTTTTCTATTTGGTTTTCATTTCATAAAACCAGTGTAAATCAACAAGCAATGAGACAGACACACACTACACATAAACATAAAACCAAACCATCTGAAACTGACAGAACATACTAGATAAACAAAAATACTGAGATAAAGTAACTTGGAGGGGCCTCAACTTCAATACAAAGAAATCAACACAGAAAATACATACAACCAGATAATAAAAATTAAGTTACGTTTTTACATAAATGGCTATAAATATTTTTTCTTGTTAAAATAGACATTAAATGAATCGATGTATTGTAGACAACTGAAAATCAGACCAACTTTTGTACCTATGTATATACCACTGTAAGAAGAACTATTTGGGAACTATTCAGAAATTTGAGGGGTAATTCCCTGGCAGTAAACATAAATTAACAAAATACTCATTAAAGAAGTGATCCATACAGTCACTGACTGTTATCTGTAGGCACATATTCACAGTTCAGATTTCTTAAATCTCTTACTGAAATCATGTCCTATTAACAAAAATAATTTGGTAACAGCAAGCAAGCTTAACTGAGGTGAAAGTTCACCTCTCTAGGAACTGAAGTGAATACTTAAGAATTTAATGGGATAGGACAACATTACATTCAGGAGGTAAGGACAGTGGTGAAAATAAAGGGTAATAACAGAAAATAAACTGATTGGTTTTGAAGACTGATTTGCTCTTTTCCTTTATGAAAGAAGCAACAAATAACTCCGCATAAACCTAGAAGTTTCACAACAGCAAGAGAAATTTGGGTAATTTTCTTGCCACAAGCATTCAGGGTGATAGCTGTAGAAAACTGTTTTTCAAACTGCTGGTTTAAGGTTCAGGAAGAAAGAAGGTATAGAGGAAAAGTAGATAAATTCATTTTACAGACTTTTGGAGATTGAACAAATTTTAACAAGTACATTAAATACATTCCAAAGAAGTCATCAGCGTAAATTAACTGATCGTATAAGGTCCTTCTGAAACAACACACAGGCTGTGTGTTTGTTTATGTACATGCTGTGTATGAGGAGTCAAAGAGTGGGAAACGGAAAGTTCTGTTGTCACTGAAATATTATCTCCATCAATCTGTGCAAGTACGAGTAAAATTTCAGATGTCCTTAACACACAAAAAAATACTGCCATTGCCTTAATTATTTTTCTAGTGATTCGAATTAAGTTGCTCTTGTAGAACAATAAAATTCCACACATTTTTTAAAGTCAGGTCCAATGGTAAGTGCTAAAAAGTTAATGCATACTTAGTATATACAAATATCACATTAGCCAAACAAAGTGTTAATCTAAAGGACAAACTTCATTTACTGTATTACACACAGGGTTGTATGAAACGCATGTGGACAAGTGTCAGCAGTGACATACCCCTTGTGTCTGTAGGGACAGAGGTGTGATACGCCGCTTTTCCCACTCATTTGGGCGTGGTTCAGGCGTGGATTCCATGAAATTGCGCTTGAGCTCACTAATGCTAGCCTGGTGTTTCAGTAAGTCGTCCTGGGTCCTATCCAGGTCCTAGCAACCCGCAACGTAAAACAAAGTAGGACAACACGTAACGACGAAAGCAAACTTAACTGGAAAAAAAAAAAAAAAAAAAGGAAAAAAGGAAACCAAACCAAGGAAAGTGCCTTGTGCCTGAAGAGCTTCACTTCTCCGGGGTGCCTTGAAATAAAAAAGTTTAAGGCTATAAGGGAGCCAAGATTTATTTGGGTTACTCGCACACTGTTTCTTCCATATTTTAGGGCAAAGAAAAAATAATGCTGTGCATGGTTATTTAACAGAGGGCTATTTTCATCCCAAAATGCAAAACTACCAGCCCTCTGAATCAGACATAATTTCCAGTAGTTACTGGCTTTCACATAAAATTTGTAAGTCCAGAAGCAAACACTTTGGGATATTGCACAACAAACATTACTAAAGGTAGCTGTAAGAAACAATAGTCTAACCCAAGAAGCATTATAAAAATGCATCTTTCTTGATATTACAAGTTCCATGAAAAATACTACTGTGAAGACAATGCTACAGGGCCAAACATGTAAGCAACTAACATTTGCTTAACTTCAGAGGGACTACTTATTGTATCTGTCATGTAGGCTTAAACTTACTGGAAGAATGAGATTTAAAGACTTAAAGCCTGGTATCTACCAATTTAAGAACCTGACAGCAGACACACCACTCAAGCAGGGATAGTTTTTGTGCACGCTGATGTCAAAGGGATGTTCTCTCTAAATTGCACCTACATAGGCAAGTGCCAACGGGGACACCACAGCATGAGTATTGAATTATATTTTGTGATGATTGAGGCCAAGCTGCAGCACCTTGGATCAAATAACTACAAGCTAGTCTTCCACTTTGTACCAGACACAGGAGCAGACACAAGGATCAGGAGCTATGCAGGAACATAACTGTTCTGGTAGGTAGGCAAAAATCTGTCTGCTTAGCTTTCTTGGAAATTCATTATCCTTTAAATACAATGCTAGGCTCTGGTGGGAAGAACAGATTTCACTCTGGTTTTATAATCTGTCCACCTTCCAGCATGCCAGGTCTTGTGAAAAGCTGGAGCTGCTTATGCACACTAACACAAGAATATTTTATTGGTATTCTGTGCTGAAATCCAAGTTTAAACCTCAGACCCATTTGTAGTCCAGAATTAAAAGACTGAAGATTAAAATGGAATAATATCAATGTAGATACAATTATTAATTAAATTTTAACAAAATAATGCAATCAGATACAATAAGTAAAGCAGCTAGGTTTTGCACAGAGATTTTATATACTTTGTAAGTGAATAGCTTGAAATTTTACTTCAACATTTTGGTTGGGATTTTTGTAGTCAGTGCTCACAATGCAAAGACACTGTCTGAAATCATGAAAAATACAAACACAATATAAATTCATTAGTTTCTGATTTCATTTACATGTTCAGCTCAAATAACAGTTTGGGGCTGCACATCTATTTCCTAATTCTACAAATATTCTTACATGCACCTTGAACACTAAGAAACTCTCTCCTTCTGGCAGCTCTGTAGGTTCATACTGTGACGGGATCAATGCTTCACTTTTAATCTATGACTAACAAACGAGACAATAAATATGTGTCCCTGAAGTATGTACTTTCCGAGTGAAGTAAAGCCTTATGCCAAAGGCGTTCTATTACAGAACTGAAGCTCGTAAGAATCATGTAGTTATTTTAAAACCTGACACAAGGCACATTTCTTGGACTTGGTTAAAGAACAATTATGCGACACACACTCAGTGCTTTAGTAAGTTATACATAAGCAAAGTTTCAATAGCAATCAAAAGCTGCAAAAAGCCAGAAAACATATTAGTTGGGTTATTGCGATCCATGCATCTCCTTATTACAGAACAAACCCAATGATTTTTTTAAAAACCTAATTTTTGTGACAAAGGGAATTACTTATAGCCCTATCTGGATAAATAAAATAAATGAATGACATTTAAAGACAAAGGATTTTATAAAATTTCTTCAGTTTCTAGCTTATGTTAATAACCACAAGTTAAATGATAATGATTTGACAGTCTTTGATAAAATAATCCAGATTAACAAACTATATGGAAATTCAGTGACAAAGCACTACGCATTAACATACTGTTCAAAGCTCTTTTGTTGTTGCTCATCTTCAAGGAAAACCAACCTTCAGGAAGCAGAAATTACTTCCATTTGAAAAGTGAAAGAAAACAAAGATTACAGAAGCATATCTAAACATTCTCTTTAAAAATCTGATGCTCACATACATTCCTCAAAACTCCTACAATCAGTGAACATCAGGACCACACTTAGTTTTTCCATACTTCTACCACTGCTTGTGCCTCACTAACTCCATTTATTCACATAATGTATGTGATAAAGGTTGATTAAACTGGCAAAAACTAGATACCCTGTTTACCAGAAGATGCCCACATTGAGAAGCAATGTATAAAAATCCCATTTAGGATTATGAATTGGACCCAACTGTTGCTGTATCTAAATAAGGCTATTATTCCCAGTTGCTACCTTGAAAACATCTAGCAAAAATACTAAAAATGTATACTGAACTTTTAAGCTGAATGTTTTTTTGTTTGTTTGGATATTTTTGGTGGTTTTGTTTGTTTTGAATATAAACTCAGAAACTAGAATGGTGACATGCAACATTTCCAAGCTGTTCTTCCCCCATGCACTTCATGCGCAGTGTCTGTACAGCCTGCAAGTGACCGCCCATCCCATGCAGCCTGGCAGCCCGTGAGAAGGAAAAGTGTTGCTTAAATTATATACAAACCTCCAACATTAAATTGCTATGTCTGACATAAATATTTTCCCCGTCTACTCTCAAGGAATTGCTCTGTGAAATTAAGCCGAACACAAAAAAAAAAAAAAAAAAAAAGGAGAAAAAAAAAAAAAAAAAATAAAATGTACCAGCAAATAAATTAGGAAGACCCTTAGAATCACATTTAAATAAAGGCAAAAAAACCCCGGCAAGGTGAAAAGGCACTATTCACACTAAATCCACAGAAAGCTCAGCGTGCTATCAAGGCAGGCAGCTACAGCCAGATTTAAATGTAACAAAACCACAACCATGCATCTTCTGCTGTGCTTCCTCCTCTTCATATTCCACCTATGTGAGCACATGGCGGAATTAGCAAGAAAAGGAACTGTTAACACATGCTTCCAGACTAACACAGAGGCTTCATCTCTTTGTAAATGCTGCAAAGCGTGCTGTATTTACAGACCTTTACTGTTTCGGCCCCAGATGTTGAAATTATTAAGCGGCTTTGGTCTTCCTTCACCTACATGTCGTAGAATGGCTGAAGCAATATTTGGCATAAGTGGCATGAAAAATGGAAGTTTCACACTGTGTCCCTTTCTTGCTGTGCTTTGCAGTGTTTTCCCAGATGGAAATTTAAGAATGAGTAAAGAAAAAAAAAAATAATGATACGCATAATTTCTGTGGGAAGCACCTTCAACTTCACAACAAGTTGATGAGAAAATGGAATCTAATGCAAGAGTTTGTTGGGTAAGAGAGTCTAGGATTCAAGTCAAACACCTAAATATACAGATGTATTTACAAAAAGTATTTACAAAGTGTCTTAATTATTTTAAGGATGTTGCAGTCTTGGGATACTTATTTGCACACACCCCCTTTTTAGGTGAATATATTCTTCCTCAAACTACAATGAACTCATTGGAAATGATAGCTGATCATCGTATCTTACCTACAAGTATTCTGAAATGCCTTATGGAACACAACTGTTTAAAAAGTGAGCAGCTTCACACTTTTTTCCACAGGTATCACTATCAACTGCTAGTCTTAGGAAAAAATGCATTTAGAATTAAAACTGTTCAAGTTCATAAATTTGAAGAGTGGCTCACTTACTGCATATACTCTTGTACACAATGTGGGACATACCACTTATTTGTTGCTTATCTGGAGTTCTATTTTCTGCAACTTTATGTTACAAATGATGTAAAGCCTTTAAAGTCATTATCCATTATTTCAAACTAAGATCGGTGGTTTTAATGGCATGTTGCGTTTAGTACGGTTTTAATGTGTATATTGTATTGATTTAATCAGTTTAACAAACTTTGTTAAATGCAACATTGAACATGCCCTCCCCCTTTTTGATTCTGTAATACTTGGATTCATATTTCCTTTGAAGATCAAAATAAAACACTTTTTTTCCTAGTGGTATTGCTTTAATATGCACAGTAGACATAAAGAAAGGAGGCATTTTTTCAAGCCCTCCAGATGATCAGAGCAGCGTATTGGTGTGGCTGAGGCTTCTGTACAGCAATTTTAACAAAGTATTTCAAAGAATGTTCAGACTCCAGTGATTAAATTCTGACAAAATCTGCAATCCCAGCTCATGAACGACATCAGTCTCCACCTTAACTGCTGCTAGAGATTAATCAAAGCACTTTTAAACACATTTAAAAACAAAAAAAAGTGCCCTGGATAGACTCAAATTTACACACACCCTCACGGACCAGAAACATCTGAAATCTAGATTAACAAAAGCATTGAAAGTGTTCAGAGTTTTCTGAATTTAGCTTTTAGGAATTTCACTTTTTGGATCTAACTAGAATTTTGGAGATCTGCGTTCTGGTCAATGCACGCAGAAGACGTGCTTTAACGCAAGCAGCACAACTTGCGAATAACATCAAGTAATAATGTATCTATTATTGCAGAGCACTTTTGGTATTCAGATTTATGTACCTGTAAACATTTTGAACTACAAAGCAACTCTTTTTGTACCTACAGCTCAGTATTTGTAGAATTATGCATGCTGCAGGATTTCAGGCAGGAAGAAAAACCCCCACCAGCTATCTATTTACTAAATACCACAATGGCAATTTTTTCACAAATGGGAAAAGTTAAAAAGATACAGATATACACGTGTGTGTGCGTGTATTTATGTGTGTGTGTATTTTTATATATGTATGTATATATGTATGTATGTACGGACATCTACACAGACATATCCCTATACTAGGAAGTGTGCAAAACTGAGCAAGCTTCTGGGAGAACAAGCATAAAAGCTATGTGCAAGTGTCAACATTCAAGCAACAAAATTACACACCTCCTCTTCCTCTGCTTTATCATTCAGGTCATTGTCATTAGAGCCACTAAAGGAAGTTGCCTTAGGCTCCAGGTAGCAGAGGGACAGCGCAAGAGGAAAGGAAAATGTGAGTGAAAAATAAATAGATTGGAAAGCAGACAGAAGCAGCAGGAAGATAAGGAGAAAAGAGGGGATGAAAGAAGGAGAGGTAATAGGAATATAGTGCTGAAGCCCGGGTGGGAGGAAAGAGATGCAAACATCAGGAAGGCTAGGAAAAGTAATATAACCATTCTCATCAAGCAGCGAATGGAAACTAAAAGAAAAGCATCTGATAAAGCTGAATGAGACACACAAGTCAGTGCTTTTGTAGTCCTTGGTATACATTTTTCCCTCAACAGCTGGGGAGCCTTGACTAGCTACAGGCCCCATAGATTCAAAGGTATTATTCAGCGAAGCTATTTTATTTTTATTATGATCTGGTGTTTCTTTCATGGAATTGCACTCTGAGGCGTCTGGGATGGTCAGGAGGGGCTCCCCAAAGGGATCTTCCTCGGAAATAGCTGAAAGCATGTCCATCTCAGGGACAGGTGACAGGTTTCTGGATGACACAGAATGGATGGGTAGTGATGATGGGTGCGCATGAGTGAGCTGAAAAAAATTCTGTGCAGAGTGGAAAATGAAAGCACAACAAAATATGAGTTTGAAGGCACAAGAAAAGGAGAAAAAAAGAAATTGTTAGTGAAAATTTTCACTTAGAAGCAGGGATAGCTCTACTAACGCAACAGAAATGCCAAATAAAAATAGAACTCCCCTTGCATTTTACAAGCAGCCAACTTGTTTACTTCCATGGATTATAAAAGGAACCCATTATAAATGTTTTGTTCTCAGGCTATAGAAAATTCTGTACTTTTGAACTGTAATAGTCACAACAGATGGAAGCAGACAGACATTCAAAGGCAGAAAGGTCAGGGGACAGTGCAGTAAACAAAAGACAAGCTAGCACTTTGATTCTTGGGTTTATATCCATTTCCTTCAAGACTTAAAGAGAGACAGAAACTTAAAGAAGTATCTGCACCAGTAGGAAAAGAAAGCTGTTCACAGAACTGGCACATGTAACAAAACCTTACTTAACAGCTTCCTGAAACAACTTCCCAAAATACTGCTTTTTTCTCTTCTTTTGGCTAAAATATTGAAAGATACTGCCACTTTGAAAACAAGGGAGTACCATTATTTTACCAAGCCCACAGTCAAAACATAGCAAATTATTTTACCATTTTTCTCCCATAAAGAAACTCTGTGCTAATTCAAAATTATTTCAACTTACCAGCAAACAAACAAACAAAACCAAGCAAAAAAAAGAAAACCAAAAAAACCAAAACACCACAAACAAACAAACAAAAAAAAAAAAGCAACTGTTGGTACTTGTTCCCTTCCTACACTTGAATGCAGTGGGAACATGTGAACCACAGAGAAACTCAGCATTCCCCCTAGGAATCAAATGGGTAGCTTAATGCAATCAAAAAGTGTGAAAACAAAACTACTCTGAAATATGACAAAGTTCTGCAGAACTGGCTGAAAAAGAAAGGCTCTCCAGGAGAGAGGAGCAGCAGATTTTAGCTGACACTCTGGAAGGAAATTTTTACGTCAAATCATACAAGACCTAAATTTGATTTTTTTTGACCTATTCCCCCAGTAGGTCAAACAAACAAGACAAGTAAATGGTTGGTTGTAACAGGCACAGACCAAGTACTCAGCTTTTCACAGACATCTACTCCCCAGTCAACATACTAGTTGTTGAAGGATGAAATAATTCTGCAATGGCTACTAAAACAGTACTGTTACCTACAGTAATTAAATACAGTTATATACCCATCTTTGTAGAATGTACACAGCTGTGGATACACTAAATTTTAAGTCCAAATGAACTAAGGAAATTAATAAAACATTATCTAACCTTAGAAACATTTTTTTCAAGAACTCATGCAAGCTTAGTGAGAAATCAAATTAAATTTCTAGCAATAAAACAAACAGTAAATGCAATTCAGAAGTCTGCATTCTCTTTTGCTTACATACATTTACATTAATTTAAATCTATAGAAAGCACTTGACAATTTTCCTTTAATATTTTAATATCGTGTTCTGTACAATGCCCAGAAGTGACAGGCCACAGGCACATACCACATGAACAAATAAGTTTGGTGTTAAAGTCAGCCATACCTTTCCATCCTGAGTCAGTTCTAATTGTGGAGTTTTGACTGGGCTTCCATCTTCATCACCTTTGTTTAACTTGGCCTGACCAGCAGCTTCACTGTCAATTCCTTTACCTCCAGCAGTCTGCACTCCAGTAGCATGGAAGTCTCTTAGCAGACTTAGGTCTGAGATACCCATGGGAGCTATTAGAGAGAAAAATAATTTTGGATAATTTAGGTAAGATGGAACATTTTGGTTTTAAGATTTCTTAACAATAACCATTTTATGGTGATGTTAGCAATGAACAATACAGGCTACTTACTGAATAATACACTTTTCCAGCTTCTTGCCTTTGCAGGAAGTCTATGGTCCTCATCATGAATAGCAACACACCCTTGTAATATAATGTGCACTTACCATGCAAGGGAGAAAAATCTCACAGTATCAAGTAGGTACTTGATAATCAACTTTTCGATTAGTCTTGGAAGACAAACTGAAAGTACTGTCCTTGTGACAATGTGCATCACCATAACAAAAGAGAGATATAGGCCACAGAGTTTTGTGGATATTCAGTATTTTGAGGGGACTGGTTTAATGCAATACAGAAACAGCATACACCTATGCATAAAACTGTCACAGTATTTTTATTCTTAGCAAAACTCTAGAAACAACAGCTCAGCAAATGTTAGACTTTTCCTCCTCACATGCTTGCGAAAAATTGGGAAATTTGTATATGTATACTTGAATAGAG
>JAVHNF010025000.1:0-10753 GCA_034783455.1 Micropsitta finschii | reverse complement strand
GCGGTGGCAGCTTTGTGATATACAGTGAGGGTTTAGAGTCTTGATTTGCAGTGACTGCATTTTATGCCTGTCACTAGCAAATTGACATTTAAAAGATATGTTCTTGACTGCTTTTTCATGTCAGTATCTTTGTTCAGGCTGTATCAGGGCTGATGAAAGGAATTTCAATTAAGGATGAAGTCCTTTCCTTACTGTATTGAAATGCACAGAGAGGAAGCCAAGGGAGAATGGAGCAATGAAAGCTCTATAGAGAGTTTTTAAGGCATCTTGCTGACACAGGACAAGATAGTTTAGAAATGCCTGGGGCAGTGCACTCTGTAGCGTGGTTTACTGTGCCTTTACAAAGAAGCAGTGTGCATTCACCTTAGTGCCTACTGCCTGAGGCCATATATCATTCAAACTGGGGGCTAAGGGTTTAATAAATCCTAATCTAGTTTAGTCCTCAAGGGAATAGTAGTCGGGAGCCATTCAGGGATGGCAGGGAGGATGGCTGCGTAGCCTGGCAAGAAAAGGCTGATTTTTGCCCTGTGATGTAAGCAGTGTCATGGGAAATGAAAGGGTTTGTAAATCTGCATAGCTGTATTGGGAAGAACTGTGATGAAGCATAGTGAAAGCCTTAGGGAAAAGAACTGTGAAAAATAGTTAAGACACGGATGTGAAGACAATGCATAAGGGAGAGAGAAAAACAGAGAAAAAACAAACAATAGAAAGCCAGGGGGTGGGTGGGAAAGAAAGGAAGACTAACTGTAGCAGACCACATCAAAATCACTTTTTCTACCTACCATGCAGTCACCTAATATTGGGGGTGAAAGGCAAATTGGTCCCTGCTGAGCACATTCGCGTAGCTGTATTTCTCTTCGCATGCATGTCCTTGTCCCTTGTGCACCATTTTCCATCTTATCCCTTTGTGAGAATTTTTGTTCTGCTGATACATCCAGGATGCTCACTAGGGTCCCTGGCTTCCTGTGGGCCCCCAGCAGTCGTGATGACCTTCAGAGAGAGCAGATCCACACTCCACTCTTATCCATGCATTTAGTGTGCATGTAGCATGTGCACTGTAAAGACTTTTTAGGACCACTATAACTCTATATAACAGGTGCCTTTGTTCAGGTCTGAAACTGGAGTAAGCAGAGGCATTGCTCCCAGACAAAATCTGCACAGAGCCAGAGCTCTGTATCACTGTGGCTAGACCCATAATCAAGCTATCAATTAAAAGCTTTTTTGTGTCTTTCGGCACCACTACAGTCATTAATGTGACAGAGGTGTAGACAGAATTTTCATTCGTTGCAATAATTCATCTATTAAGATGATCTGATTTATCAGCAGGAGCCAGAATTACTGCTCGTGTGGTTTATACTCATGCAGATATTCAGGGCAGAGGCTGTCATGTATGGAATCTTGATCTGAGTATCTGCATACAACTGCCAAATCTCATGTATGTCACACAAACTAAAGTGGAGAACCTCCAAATTTTCCTTCAGTAATGGAGCTGTGATGGTGTATCACATTGTTTCCTGAAAAAATAAAAACTAGAACAAGTTTTTTGTGTTTCCTCATTTTCCAGAAAAAAAAAACAACCAACCAAACAACAGAAAACATATGCTTCATTTCATCATAAACCTCCAGGTGATTTTCAGGGTCAGTGGAGATAAAGCGCAAGCTCCCATTCATGAGTATTGGTCATGTAATTGAAATAGAAGAGTATATTTAGGCTTACGCATGCTACTGCGTGTCGGAAATCAGCAGTGCTTTACTGAAGTATGTGTACCCTTCCAGCTGTCTGTCAAATGAAGACAGTATTCACATCCAAACTCTGAAACGTATTCTTCAGCTGGAATAAACTTCTAACAGTCAGCTTGAATTTCTTTCCCTGTTTAATTTGTTAAAAGTGGAAGCACAGAATTGCAAAGGGTGGGATTTTATTCCTTATTGGAGGTGGATCGATTTTTTCTCTCATTCAAACTTTTTTTTTCAAATCATACAAACAAAAAATGCCATTGGTCTGAGACCATCCCTGGACTCACTGAAAGAGTTGTAAATCTGAAAAGCAGGTCCCATGTTTTTACCTGGAGTGTGCTTTTGAGGCTGGAAACCAGATGATCCAATTCTCAAGCATTACCTGCTCCTCCCTTCCTGCTCTTTAAGCTATTATCTCCCTGGTCTCCCTAGAAAGCCAGGATAAAACCTGTGTTCTGGCAACATGCTTTTATCTGTGCATAAGGAAGCAGGGAACTGAACTGTGGAACATATTCCCTCTTCTTCTCTCATGGTGCTACTGGGGGTTACTTTACCTGTCACTAGATGCTGGCAAAAATGAATCTGGAGGGAAGAGATGAAGCTACCAAAACTGCTGCTGTAAGCACAAGTGTACTCTGTATGCAGCCCTGGCTGAACGGATTGGGCATGTGGGACCAGTGGGAAAAGCAACTGTTCAGGGTAGGAGCAGATGAGCAGAGATGCTCCTCTCTATGAGAAGAGCAAACAGAGGCAGCAGAAATGACACATTCTGGCTTTGTTCCTCACCAACTCCCTGCAACTGCTGCCATTACTTGAAACCAAATATTGCACCTTTTAGCTCGACACATTCTGAGAGAAGAAGAGGTGGCACTTTGCTGAGTGCCCTGCCTCGATCATTTTGCTGGCAAACAGAATTCCCACACGTGGCTTTTAGTCATTGTGGTCTCTGAAAGATCAAACCCTGATGCTCATTGTCTAGGGGAACTTTCCTAGAAAAGTCTTCTTTCGGTCCCTAACATTTAAAAAAACAGTACAATTACAGCCAAGAACAGAAGCTTAAAAAAATAGGATCAAGTGACCTTTTAGGTCTCCCAGTCTTGCTAGGAGGCAAACCCATGCCATGTCTAACATGTTTTAACCTGTTATTAATATGTCTAGTCGGGCAACCTCAGACAACTTATTCCATTGTGCCTCCATTATTCCCATTGGCAATTCTTTTAATTTCCAAGCTATATGTTTCTATTATTTAAGCCCACCAGTACCCTTCCTGCAGTTGACATTGAGATTAGTCTCCTTTCCTCTTCACAGCAGCTATTTACAGATTTGTCACTGCCTCTGTTCAGTCATTTCTTCAGATGTTCCTTCAGCTTTTCTTTGTGACTTCTCTTTCTGGGTCATCCCTGTTCTTCACCTCTCTCAGGCTGACCACAACTGTCCTCAAGTGCATAGCCCCAGAATCGATACAGCACCCCAGCTCTGACCTTACTCATGCTTAGTAGAATAGTAGGATGATCTCACAGCTCATAGACCACACTTTCACTGATCTATCCCAGTATGATGTTTGCCTTTTTTTACTTTTGTTTTTTTGTTATGAAGAGCTGCATGACACTGCTGGCCTTGAGCCTGCAGTCCACTCCAACCCCAATACCTTTTCAGCCAACCGCTACTCACTCTGTTGGCTCTGCACTCCATTTCTTTGCAACTGATTATTCTCACCAACATGCAGAACATTGCAGTTGTCCTTATCAGGTTGCATTTATGCTCTTCTAATGCAATCAACACACTTGGCACCTGCAGAGTTGAAAACAAATACAGTGCTGAGTACTGGGGCCATGCTCAGGTCAGCCCTCCCTTTTCAGGAAGCTCTTAATATTCTTATTTTCAGGCCCCATTTTGTCTTTAGATGACACATCCTGCCACGGATGTTGGCCAGCCAGGATGGCTAAGAGGGTCTCCTTGAAAGCCCCTTATACTGCCATGGGTGGGCAAGTGCTCTGCTGTGTGGCAAAATGCCAGTCCTACCCCAGCCCATACCCCATGAGTGAGCTCTCTGCACCTCAACATTTAAAACTGATGAGCAGAAGCAACCTCTCATATTTCTTTAAAGGGAAAAAACACTATCTTTTTGAATCACTTTGCCAGAAAAAAAAAAAAAAAAAAACACCAAAAAAACCCAACAAAAAAACCCACCCAAAATTATTTACAGTCCTACTAAAGAAAATATCAATTTTCCTCTTTTTTTGCCGAACTTGCTGTGCAGTATTCACTGTTATATATGAAGCACTTTAAGGGAAACTTGCTTGCTCAAAAGATGTTTTTTTCTGAAGCATATAAAGCTTTCCACAGATTTGCCCCCCTCCCCGGGTCTTTCAGAATATTATCCTACTTTATATATAATTACCAGACTCTACACATCTGAACTCCCTGGCAATACAGAGCTGACTGGAGCTAGCACAGTCATTCTTCATACTTCTGTCTGACAGAGGTTTTTAAAGAGACGTTCTGCTAATCACTTTGACTGAAGGAGTCTGGTGTATAACTGAAAAGACACTCATTATTTGCTGGTGAAGTAACAGTAATGAAATTCAGTGACAGTGACATGGAGGCTAAACACAGAAACAGAATAATCCAAGTTACTGTGATAGCAGATTAATGTTAAGTATGCAATTAGATAAGGCAAAATAAATGCAAAAGGAAACAGATGTAAACCAGCTTAATAGTTATTTTGTATCTTCTAGCCAACCCTATCTTATTAAGGCTTTGTTACTGTTGCTTTTAAATCTCTACTAACTAAAATGTATCAGATAGGGAGAGCAATGACATTTTCCCTTCAGGGTTTACAATGCTGAGGTTTTGCCAAGCTACGCTCATTGCAGGATGCTAAATAGTTAATGAGGTAAGAACAACAACTGCCTTTATAAGAAAGAAAAACAGTAAATGGCCAGATCTTTTTTGCTGAAATCTTGAGGTTTTAAAAATTAGTGCCAAGGTCCTGATAAACTACGTGGTAATATCCTGAGGAAAGATTAGAGGCTTGTGCAGAAGATAAAGCCCAAAGCATATGTTTGCCTGCCTTGGCTTTCACGTATTAATCATAGATATACTGATGGTGTAATTGGAACAATTCTGTAACCATCACAATTTGCTGAACACCATCCTACAGCTAAGAACAAATTCCTTACTCTCCCACAGCTAGATAATCTGAATATCTCACTGCTTTCACATAATTCAGTAGTAAAACAAGTTTGGTGCTCAAGTCTGTTAGCAAGTAATAAAGACTGGATTCTATAAATGCCATTGGACATGATGCCTCACAGCCCTTCAGAGTAGTGACCAGGCTGACAGATCTGTGTGCACTGGTTATCAACAGAAGACACCTCTGAATCAGCCTGATTTGCATCAGCAAGTCTTTCAGTGATCATGTTAAATGCCAGAGCTGCATTCTAGACCAGGGGCTTGCTAGCTTCTTACTGTCACTGAAGGTACATATTGTAGTGAAGGCACTGGTGAATAGGTGGACCAAGAGTGGTACGTAGCTCTAAGTATCTGCTGCTCCACTTAGCCATCCTTTTTCAGTCTAACCATAGCCATTACCAGCTTACATTGCAGAGCTGGAAAGCAAAAGAGGAAGGTCTGACAAGTTCAGGAAGACACTGGAAAACTTCCTGTGTGAAACACGTAATTTTCATCGGGATCCTTTGTTTTATAGCAGATATCACTACCTGAATTCTGTGATTCAGCCTGGGAGGTGTCTGTTTCACAAATTGCTATTATGGTCTACATTTCAAAAGGAAACTGATACAACACACTAGTTGTACTAAAATGGGATTGGTTTTTATCTTATAGAAATTGGATGAATTTTGGCTCTGAACTGCTTAAATGCTTAATCTGGTGCTTAGCTTGAAACAGCCCAGTACTTCCATTGCAATGAATAAAATTGTCCACTAAGTTACTTTCCTGGTTTTCTGGACTGGGTCTTTTTAGAGCTCATCACTTAGCTTAATTAATACAACTCTAAGTATAATTTTAGCCTGATCTAAAAAGAAAGTGGGTTTGAAGGATAGATCCTGTAGCTTCTTTTAATTATTTTTTATTTATTTTTTTTTTTAGAAATAAAAGGCTTTCTGCTTCCCACTTTGGGCAAAATGCAGTTTTTTTGAGGGATGGAAATTGCATTCTGTCAAATTTCAACAGTGATGGCAACATTCACAATTTTGTTTGCAGTAATTTTAACAGGATTATTCCTCTCTTGGATACGTTTTCTTCTTGTAAGCGCTTGATGCAGCACATCCATTTGGCAATAA
This sequence comes from Micropsitta finschii, assembly GCA_034783455.1. Lineage (NCBI taxonomy): Eukaryota > Metazoa > Chordata > Aves > Psittaciformes > Psittacidae > Micropsitta > Micropsitta finschii. The sequence goes on along the minus strand of JAVHNF010025000.1, from coordinate 4,712 downwards.
CCTCTTCATGGGGGAGCTACAATCTGCTGGTTTTGTTTTCTGTTTGAAGCTTCTCAAACTGAAGAAGTCTCGAGTTAAATTTATCTGAACCAACATATGTAGAGTTTGCACAGATGTTGAGTCACCAGACCCTCCTTTTCCTCGCATCACTTCCCAGGTGTTCCTCCTACAGAAGCATCATAGTCTGGTGAAATAGAGGAGAAAATGCAGCTTCACGTGTCAGCAAAAAGGCTTCTCAGTTAAGAGGGACTCAAGGCAACCTCCCCCCAAAGCTCTGGTGTACATGGTGCATGGTGACCCACTTCTCCAGCTTGAGAGGCTTGGCCAATCTTCACAGAAATCAGTGAAACCAGGTCAATTAACTGCAGTGAAAGACCTGGCCAAAGGAACAAACAGGATGGTGAAGGGATGTAAGAGATAAAGGAGCTAAACATGGCTTGAGCTGAAGTGTTCAGGGACCGTAATTCATGTGGCAAGAGGATAAAGGTGAAGTTCAGTGACAAGGTTCCCCTTGAGCCTCTTTTCCCCTTTATGTGCGCTATTTAGTGTGACCCAATTCCCATTTTGGCATTGAGGAAAAGCACGGTCCATTCTGATCACAGTTTTAGTTCTAACTCTGCTGGACTGAAAGGAGGCTCCCGATTTACACTGACAAGGAAATGTGGCACCACCTTCCTCTTCCCAGCAGTGTCTAGCTCAGCAGGAAGACGTTAGAACAATTGTCTTGGCTGGCAGATGTTCAGTCTGACTTCAGATGATGAATGAAACCCTGGATCTGCAAATGTTGATAGTTTTCTGATTAAAAACCCTTCACTAACATACAGATAGATAATATATATATATTTCTCTAAAAATCTAGAAACCACAGCACAGCCTTGATTTACCTATGCACGCTAAAAGTTGTCACCAGCTTTGATAAGTGTTTCCTTCCCCAGTGTCTCTCTGAAGGTGATCCAGCCTATCCTCCACCTTAAGGGAAGTCCTCAGGATCTCATTACAGCCTCTCAGTTTGGAGGCATGGGGCATTGCCTGTCATGACTCATCGCTTCAGCGCTATGACAGGAACTGCATTGCTGAAATAAGAAGATGATTGAAATGTTAATTGCTTCTAGGAGAATGTCAGCAGCAGCATTTGCCTGGCTGAAAGAAAAGCCCCAGGGCATTTACCTGAAGGCAGATGAGGGTCCTCCTTATCCTCCTTACAACCGGGTTAAAGCAGAGCAGCTCCACTGACTTCAGCTGAGCTTGTGTTTTTTTCCTCTGGAAAAGAGAGAGATCAGAATCTGTTCTCCGTTCATTAGTACAGCCTGACATGGAGAAACTAACTTAGCAAGATGGGAAGTCAGCCATGAAATAAACTGTTAATATAAGTAAGGAAGCAATGACAGACATCAGAATTACTGCTGCTGTGCTCATGTTTTGTGAGATGACAGAATTCCAGCAGATCATTAGCAGGGGGCAAACGCAGAAGCCCTTAGGGTAGATCTTGCCATTGCTCCCAGTAATTGCCTTTTAAGCAACTGGGAGTTTTTCGGTGAAAGGTCTTGTGCAACCAGAATGAACATTTTGTGACAGTCAGTTTTTCTGACTGTAAGTCAGAAGCCTAGACACCCTAAATACACACAGCCTTGTTAATCCTAACAAAGCAACACAGGCTTGTAGACGCTTCTCTCCTTAATTTCGTTGTAGCTCGTAGAGCCAATAAACAGATCATGCTAGCTTATTGCAAAGATACATTTTCTTTACACACAGATGGTATTGGAAAACATCTCTGTATATAAAATCTGTAAATACGCAATGAATTAGTTATCTGGTACGCAATGAACTAGTCTTCTGTGCAATAGCCGCAACAGGAAGCAAAGTGCGTGTAGTGACTAAAACCAATATTACTACTTGCTTAAATAGAGCAGTGCATCCTGTTGTTGTGAAGGGTAAGCTTTGACTGGAAAGGACTGTTATTGCAGCTTCAAATCATTCAAAACAGGGTTTTTTTTACTATAAAAAAGAGTAAGTTTTATTCAGTTCTAAGCAACAACTGTTGGCATATTTCCTTACAAAAGACACTGTTGTGTCCGGCTATTACTCAACCACTAGCATTAGAGACGTTGAAGTTGCAGGAAACACGGTTCATCTTTTGCGTAGTTAGAAAGGAGTTGGCTTCCCAGTTACACTGGAAACTGAACTTGCAGCAGGGCAGAAAACCGCAATTCACAGAGGAAAAATAATAGTTGATATATGAATATCTACCTAAAGGCTAATCAGCAGAACAAACAATATGTGAGGAAGATGACCCACATGACGCTGTTTGGAGGAAATTAGTCATCAGTATCTGCTTGCTTCCTTTTGTTTTAAAACATCAAATCACTGCCTCTTGCCAAGTTAGTTGAGAATGGGTTAATACAATCTGTTGTGAATAAGAAATCAAGCTGTTTCCAACAGCCAGGCTGTATTTTACGGGCGCCTGATGTTGACCATGTGCTTGTTGACTTTCAAGGGTTAGTGGTTCAGGCTAGCATTTAATTCCAGGTGTTACTACACATCATGCAGTGCTAAAGGTCCTAGCAAGCATCAGCACTATGAAAGACAGTCATGACAAACTAGGAGTAGAGGCAGGATCAAGTTTGCTTTGTGCATGGTCACAGCATACCTTTTGTATTTTTCTTCCATATTCACTGTATCACTGAGCATACCTTTAAAAGTTTTCTCCCACTACTGGCTTCATTGCGTACTATTTAGGGAGGATAACTGGCTAAATATTGCAGTGAGATAAGCCTCTGGATCTGAGGTAACTGCACGGCCTCTGGCTTCCTGCTTAATTACACCAACGCTTAAGCAAGAGCAGTGGTCCTTCTCATGCCAACTGCATGATGTATAAGCAGTAACTCTGAAAGTGTATATTTTCTTCCTTCTCTGTCAAGAAATTAGGTGTAAAACATTCTGGACACTAATTGCTACAGGACATTTGTAATAAAAAAGGCCAGAAGATGAGTCCAGGACCCACTGGTGTGAGAGTGGAGGTTTTTGCCATTCATTTCACCATTGCTGGTGGTTCTTCTGTTCCAAATCCACAGGCAAGACAGGACAGATTTGGTGCTTGGGAGCCTCATGGGTGATGTGACTTCTTCAAGGTGGTTAACTGCAGTTTATTTTCAAAAAGCCAACACATCTCTTAACTGTCAATGCATACTGCTCTGAGGCTGGCAGCCCCTTTGCTTCTTTGGTTTCAATTAGGCTTCAGTCTCTAGCACATTAGGTTGATTGCAGATGTCTACTTTTATTAGTCAAAGATCTAACTAACACTTTGCACTTCCAGCTTTCTGGCAAAAAGAGATCCAGACTCACCACTGTTTCACACTAGGCTTCTCCAGACCAATAGCATCTACTAATACATGTGCTTTGGAGGCTATAGCCAGCCATGTCCACTACAGTGCAAATGCATGTGGCTTACTGAGCTAGAAACCACTGCCAAAGCAGTCTGTTTTGATGTGTAAACCAGAAGAAAGGTCAGCGCGCTGCTGAGCAGACAGGCACCAACACCAGTGATGTGTGTAGGAGCTGGGAAAAGCATCAACCTCTCCGGGTGAATATGATGACATTGCAGTCTGGTGCCGGGCTGCTTTGGCAGGTCTCATCTTTCACCCTGTACGCTGCTTTGGCCTACCCATTATGGACACTCATTTCTGTGAGAAAAGAGCAACTCTGGCAGAAGTTTAGAGGTTGTCAACCTTTGGGTTTGGTTTTCACACTACATTTCTTAAATGTAGCTGTTTCACTGAAAGAAAGAAACTAAGAATACTCAACCCAAACCTAAAACACTTTTTTAAAGGTTTGAGAAAAATGCTGCTTTCTTCCAGCCCCCAGGAAATGACTCAGAATTAGAGAAACATTAAAAAAAAAAAAAATAAATCAGCTTAATTGTCTGTTAGTATAAAAATCGATTTAAAAAGCCAAAACAACACACCACGAGATGTGCAGCTGTCTTGGCTGAATTAGTGTCCTAGCAGTGGTCTTCCCTTGTCCTGCCTCTTTCTTCTTTTGGCCTCCTACCCCACATCTGTGTCTGCTCTGCTCCCTCTCCTTCCAACTGCTACTTCTTTGAACAAATCAGTGCTACTATGAGTTATGACAAGTCCAAGCTCCAGATCTTTCATCTCATCTCCTGGTGTCAGAAGCTCCTGTGGAGCCACCTCTCTGAGCTCGTCTCCTCGTTCCTCAGCCATGACCCTAGGATCAGAGCCCCAGTCTTCCCAGTCCTGTATGATTTCAGGACAGAGGGAGAGCTGATGCCAGCAGGGAACAGAATCTTCTCCCCTCTTCTCCCTGAAGCCATGATTTGGTTGTCCCAACAGCAGACTGTCTTAAGCAACTACTTACTGGTTGTACTGGGTGGGTATATCCTTTAAACCCCATGACTCTTCATATGCTCATAAACAATGCAAATATTTTCTGTGATTGCTACCCACCCAACATTTTCAGCCCTGGCTGTCCACCAAGCCCAGGAGGGATCATACCAGTCCCTACAAATCACCACGCTTCAACACTACACTGTAGCTGGCCATGGAGGGAGATTTCTGTGTTACCCATTTAGCCAGCACAGGGTCTTGTGGAAAGGGCTAAAGAGAGCTTTGGGAATGGGCCGGATCCTTGCTACATTTGGCATCGCCCCAGCAGTTGTAGCTGCAGATGAGGGCAGCGTATGGTCAGGGGGTAAC
>JAVHNF010024978.1:8889-19993 GCA_034783455.1 Micropsitta finschii | reverse complement strand
ATCCCTGGCGGTGTTCAAGGCCAGGTTGCACAGAGCCTTGGGTGGAATGGTTTAGTGTGAGGTGTCCCTGCCCATGGCAGGGGGGTTGGAACTAAATGGTCTTAAGGTCCTTTCCGACCCTAACTATTCTATGATTCTATGTTCAAGACTAGCATAGGCCTATAGCAGTGCTTATGCTGTAACACTGCTACAAGAGCTGCTATTGTCTTTGGCATTATTAAGAGCCTAATACCATTTATTGAAATGGGGTTTTGCTGATTTTTAACACTGACAAGATTTCTGTAAGGGCAGGACTAGTAAAGGTTTCGTTTGTGCTTTTCAGCAACTTCCCCTAATTCTCAGAAAAGAACAATGACAACAAAAAAACCCAAAATAATAATAAAAAACCCCAACGAAAAATAAAACCAAAAATCTCACCCCACAACTGTGCAAAGAGTATATATAGGAGCTCATAAGAGACATGATAGAGAAGCAGAAAACATATTCATATTTTCTAATTTATTTCCATAACATGACTGGAAAAAGCATGGATAAATCATGTTAATTCACCTTCTGATGCATGAAGATATTCTTAATAACACACTGCCTGCAAGTATGTATCAGTTAAAAAAATATTCTATTCTTGGATTTAATTTTTTTGCATAACTTATTAAAAAGAAAAGGGGTTGATTACTGAATATATAGATTGGACATTTCAAAAAGGTGCTTTTGTCTGTGTTCTGTGTTTATAAATTATGCTTACGATTTGATTTCTAGGTCAGCTTCAAGTCAGTGGTAATACTCATGTGTTAACATGAATCCATATCTTAAGTTCAAGATAAAAAAGCTGCCAGCTTTTGAGTTACAGGATTTATCCCTTTATCTCTTAACTGAAACTAACGTGAAGTAAACACATCATGGTGAAGTGGTCTTTGTATTGTACAAGCATTGCCTTGTACAGGGATGGATTCCAAAGCTGTGTGGGGAAACCCAGACAAATTTTGGACTTCTTTTCCTAACCTTGCCCTGGTTAGAAATGAAATTTCCAACTCTGTATTTGTGAGCAGAAAGAAGAAACATGAGATACTTTCCTGCCACATTTTTCTGTGAATTGTCTGCAATCAGCTTCCAATTTTATGCACCTGAAGCATCCCTGCTCGAGAAGCAGCAAAGCAGAAGTCTACCCCCATAGAGGTACAGCTTTCCAAACTGCGGCTATATGTCTGTTTGTAGTGCATTGGAGTGGAAGCTAGTGACTTGTGATATACAAGAAATGCCACATACAGATGGAATGATTAAATGTGCGGTAGCTATGAGAAGCCTTGTGAGACATGAGTGATCCTTTAAAAAATCTGTTTGATTAATTTTCTGCTCAGTACTGGTTTACCGTTTCTATTTATCTTCTAGGCTTCATATCATTAGATTATAAAATTCAGTGATAAGGATAAAGACTACAATAGCATGAACTTGACTGAAACAATGAAAACGTCTGAATTTTTATCATATATATCAAGTATTTCCTCTTTTTGATCAAATTTAGAGTGGGAAAACATATATTTCAAGGATAGTGCTTTTTAAAAATATATATTTCTCTATATAAAAGCAAAAGTAACATAAGCAGTAGTCTATGCAGACACACATACGCACAAAGATGCATATTATATTCCACTCTGTAGTTCGTCCATGTGTACTGTAGAAAGCACAACTGAAAATCACCAGTCACTTAAAATGTCATAGTCTGGAGTATGCCTGAGTTGTGCTGTCAGTATGTGAAATGAATTTAAATAATAGGTGTTATTACTGTAGCATGAAACTATTAGTTAAAGTTCACAGTGCTTTACTAGACCATTTAAACCCTTATTAGGAAAAAAAAAAAAATTTTGAATGTTTGAATGTTCTTTTTGTCCTTAATTTGAGCAGAGGCTCGAAGTTTAACTGAAAACTGGAAATAAGTCTGGAAATAAGTTCTACTGCATTCTTCCTGGTTCAAGTTCCAAAGAACAGAAGGCAAAACTCCCTATGCATTGTTCTAACTAGTATCACAAGGGTGTCAAACTTGACTTGAGGTGGATTGACATATCATTATTCCTCCCATTCTTGCCTTTTTTTTTAATGATGTGCACCTGAGCTCCGGTGTGTTTCTTGAGACACTTATTAGCAATCTACAGGTCTGAGAAAATCCTTGTTTATTCATCTCTCACCTGTGAAAATGTTAACAAGACAAGACGTGCAGCAGTGTCTGGTGCCAGCTGAAGGTCATAGATAAAGTGAAGTGTCTGACATCTGTCTCTCGCAGTGGGCATTGCACTGTGTTTCACTGGAAGCAGCAGGCTGGGACTTCTCACACCATTAATATCAATGGGACCTGAGTGCACGCTACCTGAATTTGTTCCTCAGTTCCAGGAGTGGAAGTGAAGATCTATTAGCACAACTCATTCGCACCCTAGATAAGAAGGTTGAAATAGTTCCACATGGCAGATGAACAAAAGAAGTCATTAGGCTTATTCTAGTCCACATGCACTCAAGTGCCTGATGACAACTGCCCCTGCTATCTTCAAAACAAGAGTGAGAGACTCAAGGCTACTGATCTACTGAATTTCAATCAACCGAGATTCATCTTTTAGTCTTATTTTATTTTTGTAAGGCACTGCTTCAGAATGACTAAGTCTCATTGACTAAAACCATTACTGTGATTTCCTATCCTGCAGTATTTTTACGGTAGTCTAGTATTAATGGCATTTGCATTTTGGAAAATTGGCATGCTGCTTCAATTAGAAGTTTTTTAGGATAGAATAGATGTCTCAAACCCAGTACAGTTTTAAATAAGCTTCCTTCTCTCTTTTTGTGTCTATGAGTGAAAATATGGCTGTGAGTGAAAATATGCACTTACCTGTGAATATTCATGTGTGTGTGAAATACCTGTGGAGACAGAAAGAAACCAAAATAATAATGTAAATATCATATAACATGTGTCTGTATGTATACATTAGTGAACAGAAAATGGTCTCTTACTGAAATACACATAAAACAGTTTTTCAGGGCTGCATTCAAGTGATATCTCCTTGCACTTTCTGTCTCTCCCTTTCCCTTCCTAACCCCCTTCACTATCCCATTCTTCTCCCCTGCATCTTCCCCTCATTTCCCCCTCCCGCCCCTCCCTTCTCCTTCCTTCCCTCTCTCCCCTTCTAATCCTTCTCCCCCTCCACTCTCAGTTTTCCTTCCCAAGTCCCTCTCCCTCTGTCTCTGTTCCATTCTTCTTCCCTCCTTCTTCACCTTTTTTCTTTTTTTCTTCATTTTTAAGTAGTGGCTTGCATTAGTTTTTCATCTAGTAACGTTTCTTTCTCTTTGCAAATCATTCAGACACTTCAGCCCATGCTGGGCTGTCACAACCACTAACAACTTCCTGAAAAACCCTTCCATTTCTCATACAACACATGAAATGATGCTGTTCAGCAGACAGACAGTGGAAGCAAGGTGTTCAGCTTTTCCAGTTTTTATTTATAGCAATGGGGAGCATATTGCTGGAGGTACTAAGAGCAGGTTTATTTTCTGAAGGAGACAAATTTGTCTCAATTGTCTGTAGATGGAAAACTATCTATCCCAATATTCGGTGGAAACAGCTCTCCCGATCTCCCTCTATCTTTTATTCTGAATTTGAAGTTTATTTTGTGAATGGTTAAACACCTTCATTCTAAATCTCATTAGCATAAGGCCCTTAGCCAGGACCCACTTACAATTGCATAAAGACATTCATGAATTTGAGTAGACTTTAGTTCTGACAATAACAAATGTCCCACTGGCTTAGCCTTTCATAGGCCGGACAAATGGAAAATAATGTTAAGCACTTTTATCGAAAATAAACACAGTTGGTTTTGTTTGTTTTTTTTTCCTAAGGTCTATTTCTCAGCAGTTCCCATTGATGCAGTATATAGAGGGCTTTGAAGTATGACACTCTTATTGTCTTGTTCCTTTTGAAGCAAACTCCAAATTGTTGTCTTTTTTTTGTTTTTTTTGGGGGGCTCATGGGTGTATAAAACGAACTCCCAATGCCTTGCAAGCTACAGTTGTACTCCTAAGTTGTGGGCACTAAATAAGAAATATTAAGTATTCTGCCACCAGGTTATAGTGGAACAGCAACAAAAAAAAGAGCCTGCTGGATTCTTTCTATACAAGAACAAAAACATAATTGGAAAAAATCATTTTTATGTTCTCTTGCATTAAAAGGGGCTACTGAGTGAAACATTCACTGATGAATTACTCCTCTAATCTGTGAAGGAAAAACAGCTACTGGCGAATTAAAGAGTCCTGGAAGAGAGCCATGAGAACTAAATGGCTAAAAATGAAAACAGGCAAACATTTGAAGAGTATTCTACAGAATACAGATCTTTCAACACCTCCCCCTTTTCCATGGCTAATTCATTGTCATGGAAACTGAATTTATCAAAATGTTCTTGTTCACTCCCAGTGACCTAGTGAGTCGACTTACAGAGCTGGTGAAAGGTAACTCAGGCTGAAGCAATTTTTACAAATGATATGCAGCAGTTCATAAATTGGTAAATAGTTTCCTCTAGTCTCAAAAGACTCTTTTTGTCTGCAAGCTAGAGGTGTCTGAAAGCCTTACTAATAAGTTGGCATGGGAGGCATGTATGAGTTTAGCTCTTTTCTTCCCCTCTGCTCTCTTTTAATTTGTTTCTCTTCTTACCCTGTGAATTTATGCTGAAATCCTGTTATTTGTGTCTTTTATTTACTTCATGCATTCTCCACAACATTTTCCTTTGCTAATCTGCAGCCCAAGGATGCAAAAATCCTTCATCACCTCATCACAAACATCTCTTCTTATCTGTTGCTGAAAGTAGGTGTTGACTATTAAGTGTAATACACGATGACTACTGTATGCAGCCAGTTTTGCCAAATCAAAAATAACCCTGGAACTCTAAGTGCTTTTATCCTGTCTCAGAAGGTGGGGTTGCTTGTATTTCTTCATCATACAGGAAAACTGTCATATAATTATTAGAACGGTTTTTCAGCTTCCATGTCACTGCCAAATTCTGTCAATGTTGATTTTTACTTTATTTTATGTTAGCAATTAGTGACTTGTTGTCATGGAAACCACACTTCACATGATTCTTGAACTTAAATGGCTGAATGTGATCATACAGCAGCTCTCCCTTGTTTAGCCTCAGTAGTTAAAAAGTCTTGCTTTGTGTGTGGCATCTTGATTATAGAATCACATAAAATATCTATAAACACACAAAAATAATAGCAGAGGGCTACATCAATTAAAATGGAGTATTCAATAATTCATTCTTTAATTAAAGCTCTTCCTTTTCCTTTTGCTGTAACCTTTCAAGTGTTAAAGCAGACTAAGAGCTAATAATTTGTATGAAATATCTTTTCTAATCAGCAGTTTGTGAAATAATAATAAAGGAAAAACAAAAGAAAAATGGGGATTTGAAACAGTTTTGCTTATATGCTTAATGTAAAGAATGAAAACAAAAGCACTTTAGAGAAGATATTTTCTAGGGGATAAGTTTGTGTCTGGGTTTATAAGTGGTATGTATTTATGTATACAGAAGGGGGTGCATCCAGTTCAGCTCTTTGTTGGCAAACAGGTGAAATGACTCAGGACATAAGAGTAAAAGGATATGTCCCAGTATACTGTGAAGAGCAGACACATTTGAATTTGGTCATCCACTAAATATGTTGTATCTGCAAATTAAAATCTTGAAACTTTACTTTGCAGGGTATGTTCTTCAATAGCAGTCACACTGAAGGATTAGTACATTGCATCATTTTTCCTTCATGTGAGTGATGTCTCCACCACTTAGAAACATTTTGGAAATATTCCTGCATTGTAAAGATCTGTTTCTATTGAAGAAATTTTAGGTTATGTTGTTATAAAAGTAGTGACAAGCAAGATGGAACAGACCAATATAAAGACCTGTGTGGAGCCTCCTATTCCAGAGTATGATACTTTGTGTTTGGTCAATTCATTTCCAAACTATCTTCAGATTTTTATTTATGTGCATGTGTATATACACACATGAATATGTATGTGTATGTATGAGTGTGAGTATATATATTTATATACACGCAATTTATTTGGAAAAAAAAGTTGTATATGCAAGACATGACTGCAATATTTTAATTTCACAGCTTGTAAGATTTTAATTGTCTAGATAAATGGTTTATGTGGTTGCATGTTCATGTATTTCTGTTTCTTGAAAAATGCTGAATGGCTTGTAATCCATCAGAGTTCAAGTTACTTGAACCTCATAGAGAATGGTAATAATCAGGCCTGTGCATGTGAAATTATATATGTCACTCTAACGAATACTAACCAGTACACACAGTGATTTTTTAAGACGTTCCTGGTACTTGAAGCATAAGAAGACTCAGCCTTGAAAGGACACTACACTTCTTCTTAAACTCAAAATTCTGTTTGGTTTATTAGAACTAAATTAAAATAGCTCTTAGTGTAACTATCAGAGAAAAATGTAGTTCAAAGACACAGTAAGACAAATTCTTCCCTGAGGTAACATAGCTGAATTCAATGTTATTTTCTTCATATCTCCTCCCATGTATTGGAGACTCATTAATTGGGCTTACTAACTTTATACACTAAAAATAGCTGCCTGCTTTCAGTGATACAAAAGCAAATATAGTATGATTTCCACATATATTTGCTGTGTTCAGGGCTTGCCTACAAAGGAGCAATTTTGAAATATTGTAGTGGAAAAGTATTAACTATTTATTCATCGTGCTGTATTAACATCAAGTATTTGATTGAATACATCCCTTTTTTAAAATAAAAAGATGAAAAAAGCAGAAGTAAAATTGACAATTTCTTATGCTTGTAGTAAATTTATCTTCCAGAGGTTACATAGTTACAAAAGTTAATGTATTTACTTGACATTTTTAGTAACTGTTAAGATAATAGGTACATATTTCACTATTTATTTGCTGCATTTTTATGTGCTTACTCCAAAACAATTATTCTAAAAAACATTTAGAAAGCAGTGTGAGGCAGAACTTGTCTTGTATTAAGATACACTGAATACCATCTTATTGTACTAAGTATGGTATTTCCTGATAAATTGTGAATTTAGGCCTTAAGGTCTTTTTAAACGATTCCCCTTGTTAATATGTCATGTTACTTTCGGTTCCTATTTCTTGAGAATTACCTCAAATATATCTTTGCAGTGCTAACTTCTCTTAAAATTTCTTAGGAGTACAGACTATAGTTAAAACTTCTAAAATCACAAATCTAGTATCAATAACTGCATTAGCCCTGTGTTAGCTACAACACATGTAGAATCTTTCTTGAACACTTCCAGTACATGTTAGTCTACTTTCTATTGTTTTGAAGAGTTGTGTTAAATTAACACTTCCTACTAATTGTACTCTGTTTCGCAAATATGTGAAATTTTGCCTTTTCTTTGATTTAAATGCAGAGAACAAAAAGGATCAAATTACTAATTCAAGGTTATAATGGAGTGAAACATTTGACCTTGCACATGCATTTCCTAGAACTATTGCTATTATTACAGCAATTGTAAAGGAAATATTATAAAAATTGAAATGCAGACTAACATTCTTCAATATGCACAATTAGGCAAACAAATACTCCTTAGAATCAGATCTAAGTGTAATTTTAAAATAAGAAGCTATAAACCAGCTGATTTTCTTAATTGTGTGGAATTTCTTTGGGGTATTATTTCAGTCCTGTAATGTGTTTAACATTTTTGAACTTGGAAACACAAAAGAATATGACAAGTTCTTTGACAGTTTGCTCACACAAATTAACCTCATTTGTGAGAAAACTGACTGTATGTGGACAACTACTTTTGCACTGCTTTGTAAGACAATCTCTAAATTGCTGTCTTTCTGGTAAGTCTGCTTCCTAAATTTTAGGGATTCTGCTAAATGACAACATTTATTAACAATGTAGCATGTATCTTATGATAGGCTTGCATGTGGATGACCTTATAATATACGTAGGATAAAAGAAAGATAAAAGTCATGCTTGATACCTTTTTTCAAGCTAATTGAAATTCTCAACATTGCGCCTGTAAAGCACAACTGCTTTGCACAGGATTCCATTGGGGTAACAGAGGAGGTATTTGCCCATGGTTTATTCTTTCATTCCCAAAGAAACCCTTCAAACCAAGCTTAATAGCAAATATTTCATGACAGGAATCTATCACATAGAAATAATATCAGCCTGAGGGAAATGCTTAGGATTATATTTGTTTCTTTATTTCTATCTAGTCTGACAAATGAATAAATGTCCTCTAGAGAGGAGAAGAATACAGGAGAATTTGATGTCAGTATAATCCCCTTACAACATGATGGTAATCAAAATAACTTTTAAACATTTCTAATTTGGCCAAATTTCACAGTGATTGTGACTTAGAATACTTTTATAATTAGGTGAGAGATAATACAAAAATTGGGTGAGGATGAGAGGACTATCTATGAAATAAAGTAAAACACCAGTGGAGTTTATAAATACATTTACAAATTAAAAGGACGGAGGGTCCTGTTCATCTGCTTTTTAAAAGTATGTATTTTTCTCCTTTTATTTTAAGATGTACTGTTGAATATTTTTTTTTTTACATAGCTAAACAACAAAAAAATATGAAAAGTTTCACAATATCTCATGTTGCATTATAGTTATTCTGTTGTGTGGAGCTCCTGGTGCTTAAGGAAGGGCTAAGAAATTTTCACTGGGGAGAAGGGGCAAATGGCATTTTTTTATTCTGAATACAATGAAGAGAAGCTGTATCTTCAGAGAGAAATATTAGCTTAGTGGAGTTAATAAATAAATAAATATATAAAAGGCTGACTTCTTGTTTATTACTCTAAGCCTAGACTGAAAAATTTCACTTTAAGCTACCATTCTGAAAGTCTGCTATCAGTTGTATTTGTTCTGGGTGACCTACATTTATGGGGGCAAAACCTTTAATGTATAATCTTATCATCATATTTTCTGCATGTGTCACATACATTAGAAATAAACTATTTTAGGTGCATTTCAGAGCATTAAAGTATGTTTATGGATTATCTTTTGTATTGTTAATATAAACTTAGATCCCTTGGTTACTGTAGGTCCAATTGTGTTCAAGTTTCAGAGGGAGCCTTTGAAACCTCTAAATATAGCTTAAAAGAGTTTCTCTACATCTAAAATGTCATGACATTAACATCCAGTATCTTGGGATACTCCAAAGTTAGAAACTGGGAAACTGGTCCTTTCCAGTAGCATAAACCTCTAATTTCTAGCTTTACAACTCCTCAAAAAAATGGACTTACCTTCTGACATTTTAGATATAAAAAGTTTTTGTAAGTCCTGATCATCCTGTATATTTTCTGATGAAAATTCACTGATTTGAAAAGAGAAAGAAAATACCTCCTTGTTATATTTAATTTAAAGCAATAATAAACCCCTACTGGTTCTTTACAGGTTTTTTTATACAAATGGGTCTAAGTCATAGAATCTGTGCTAATTAATCACAAAGATAGACAAGTCATAATTAACTGCATATTTATGAAAAGTTCACGCACACACTTATGTAGGTCTGTGTGTAACAAGAGTTTGAAGATGAAGATATATATGAGCAAAAAGATTTTATTTGCTGTAATAAGAAGAAAGTTCAATTAAGGGGAAAAATACAGATGCAGTGTGTGCTTAGCTTTTCTTTGACCCAGTGCTCATCAGTGATGATTGTCTATTCTGGGCTTTTATGGTGGTGAAAAATGAATCTGTAATTAATTGCAGATATGAATATGAAAAGAAATTTACTGTCTCAGTTCCCTTCAGTAAAGCATTTTGTTGAGCTGGATGACAAATCAGTGTCTGAAGTTGTATGTCACGGTCAGACTACTTTTCCATTTAGGGCCTATTGCACAGTGACTGAAAAATGGTAAAGTGGTTCAGCTCCATTTGCTGAATAACCTGGAGGTCCTTGGGGGAAAAGGGGAAAAAATCTACTGTGTCTCAAAGACTGTTGGATCTAACCTGAATTCTTGGCATGCAAGTAACATATTTCTCTTGCTTGCAATACCTTGTGTTAAGCCTGGCTTTGACTAGTGTGACATGTGGGAATATCAGACATCTCTCCTGAGTAACATTTTGCAATATAGCAAAAATAATATGCAGCTATCCATATGTTTGCATAAGAAATCATATAGATATTTCTGAGCTGGATCAGTAATGCTTCTTGATATTGTACATACCAGTTTACAATAGAGAACTTGCTTTCTTAACATCAAATCCAAGAATTTCAGAGTTGCCAAATGTCCCAACTTTATTTCTGCCTAGGTACACTGGATATGCCTTGGTTTTAAAATGTGAATTTTCACAGCATTAAGAAAATCATATCTTGGATGGTATGGAAAAAAATTAGAGAACCAAATTCTATATTTTATGTCAAAACATACAGTCCAAAATAACTTTGGAAATATATCTACCAAACTGTAGTTTAGTTTACACCAATGTCAGTATTTCCTACATACTGTATCCAAGAAACACATATTATCCATAAATATATATATGTTTATAAATTATACATTAAAGTTATAGATCCAGATACATATATAGATTTCTTTAATGTACAACAGCTTCAAGAAATTCTACATTATAGCTGTAATTGATTATGTATGAAACCAGAACTTTTAATGATTCTATGGCCTAAACGTTCTGCTTACTTCATATCTGACTTACTAATAATCTATAAAAATGGCCAGCACTAACAGTGATGACTCAGGGAAGGCCAACAGTTTCACTGCAGAAAAGCTGGAATATTTAAAGACAGAAAACAAAAAAGATTTGAATGCATGTAACTAGCAAGTGCTTGCTAGATAAGGAAGTCATTCCTGGTTTCATATAACTCAGATTTCAGTTGAACTGTTTTATTTTCCTTTTACATTTTCACTTCCTTTCTCCATTTTCTTATTTCATATTACCTACTTTCTAAATGTGGGGTTCTAAACCAATTATTCTTACTCCTCTAGCTATCAGAGAAGACTTTTAGAAAGATAAGAATGGGTAAAATCACAGAATCACAGAATCCCAAGGGTTGGAAGGGACCTCAAAAGATCATCTAGTCCAACCCCCCTGCAACAG
>JAVHNF010024969.1:0-28858 GCA_034783455.1 Micropsitta finschii | reverse complement strand
TCTTCACACAGGAGGTGCTCCAGTCCCCTGATCATCCTCGTGGCCCTCCTCTGGACTTGTTCCAAAAGTTGCTTGTTCCAACAGACAATTTCATGAGTCTTCAGTTGAATTACCTCAATTCAAGGTTTGTTATGACAGTTCTTTCCATTTTAATCAAAATATAAAGTTAATTCTATTTATCTAGTTAGAATAAAAAGCAACAATGTAACCAAGTGCTGCTGTTTGATTCTTTGTTCTGTCATAGTGCTGTATTTGGGTTATATTTTCTAAATGTTTCTGCTCTTAAGTTTTTTGACAATTATTTAGTACATACTTTTTGTATAAAGGAGTGCATGTACTGCAGGCTGTTATCTATCAGATGCACAGTCTACAATAAAGGGGCAGAGCAATAACAATACAAATATATGATAACCAAATGTCAACCAAGCACGAAGTCAGGGAAAAGTGAAATGCAGCAACTTACAGCAGTAAGAAGCAGGAGAAAACAAAAACACTGACATTTTCTGGACGCATTTTTCTGAACTCTTCAAAAATGCGTATGAGACATTGTGTTGGTTCATGAATTTAATTTTCCTGTGCATTCCCAGGAAAAAGCCTTCTGAACTTAGTCTGGAGAGGAAATGGAAATGGCTCTCATACCCAAGAGTGCAGTTCCTTGGCAGCATGGCTTCCTGTTTTCCCACAGCCCAACACGCCCAGTGCAATAGCGCGAAAGATCCCAAATGTTAGAAAGACTTTGTTGGCCAAATTGCCCCAAATGCAGCCTTCACTTCCCTTTCGTAAGAATTTAACAGGCTTTTTCTGCAATCTACAACAGGGCCCTTCTGGAAATATTTCAGACCTCCTTATATCCAGCTTTAAGAGGCGCAGTGCAGCAGTCAAGCCTTGAAACTGCATGTTTAGGTTTCTTGGATAGAAACATTTCTAAATACTAATGAACATTAAGGCAATGCATTCTCCTATATGGCATAAGAGACTTTATTGATCAATATTCCTTCCGAATTCCAAATTACTGTAGTAGTTTCTCTTTACTTGGTGTAGTTAACAGTAGTGTGTGAACAAGTACAGCATGTTTACTCTGGTTTCATCTGGGCATGTTTATCGTATTATAATCACGGGGTAGCCAAAAGCTGCTTCATGCCTCAGTCCTTGTTCATCAGTAAGTTGAAGTAGTATTCTTTAACCAATTCGGGGAAGCAGAAGTTATGTATCTATATCGATACAGTGCTGTGTACATTACATCCCAAGTTAGTGCTAGCTCAAGTATTTTTCAAATGCTCCCAATTGCACAACATTAACCTAACTAATATTGTGCCTGTTCTTTGTCTAGTTTTAACCCCTGCAAAGAGATTCTCATCCAGTACTGTGTAAAGCTTTTTATTGACTTTCAATAATTAGTAGAACCTGAATTTTCTCTATTTTAGTAATAATAATAACAATAGCAATAATGTACCTTTTTCCTTCAGGTGTTATGCATGTGTCCTGCAGCTGCCAAGGTCTTTCTTAAATTTTTTGTAAGGGTAAGCAGATAGCTCTGAATATATCTGTTTCTTCTACGCTTCCCTTTTCACAAAACAAAACAGACAATGTTTCTCAAAGTCTGAGAAAAGTGTGAACGAAGAAGTGTCAGAAAGATATAAAGGACCACTAAAGAAGAATTCAGAAGTTTCAGGTAGGATGAACCAGGAGATTTAGATAGAAAAGAAGAGGGAAAGAGCATAATAAAGTGAAAATAGTCTTGAAGCATCATAATTTTACAGTCAGGAAAGATGATGCACCTCATTAAGATATGGTGTTTGGGACTTGTAATGATTAACTAGAAACGGGAAGGAGTAAAATCCTAATTATGCTGGTGTTGATGAGCATTTTCCTGTATAATTTGGTGCACAGATCATCACAGGGTGTTATTTCTTTTTTGCACACAAAATATTGTTTTAATTGAGAAACAGAATAAAATGTTTAGCTCTCAATTTATAAGTCAATACTAGAAAGTGTCAGAACATCAGATTATTAAGAATTCCTTATTTTTGTAGTAGCTCTTTGAAGAAATGTCTCAGAGCCAGAGGGAGTTCTGAGTGAGGTACTCCAGCTCTTTCTTTCTGTGTAAACTTAAAAGTTCTGCCTTTAGATTAGCCAGATACATTTCTTCCAGTCTTCTAAATGAATAGCTGTTACAGGTCTTATCACCTAATGCTGAGATCTTGGAGAATGATAAACTTGTAAGCAGTTAGTAGTGAACAATTCTCATTAATTTTCAAATGAAATCATAATATATCATCCAAGAGAAGAGAAAAGCTGACTGATGATAGGAAGACCCAGTTCTATCTCCAGCAGCAAAGGTTGGGTATGGAAGTGTATAAGGAAACAGGAGGTGCAAAAGTTGCCCAACTCCTTGGATCCAAAGAGTGCCACAGACAGTAGACAACGCAATTAACTTTCTGAATCCATAGTCCTCAACAGCGGTGTTACAAAAACTCTTCCCCCCAGAAGAACACAAACAAGCTTGTTACTTTGAGCTATGTTTCTTAGGCTTATAAATCACACACTCTTCTTTCAAAACCCATCAGGAAGAACTGCCAGCAACTTGTAATGGAAGGAGAGAGGAAAAGTAAACTGTCAGCATCAGGATATGACTTGCCATCTGGTTGTACTTAGTTCAGTAGGATGGAAGATTTGAAATCAAAGCAAAGAGAGAAGAGGAGACAAGAGAGGAGAAGACGCAAATCAACTTCCAGAAAAAAAAGGAAGTGAGTGATCTTTTGTCTCTGATCCTCTAGGGAATGACACACAGAAAGTTGTCCTGATGCTTTTCCATCTACTTCATTTCACATCCTTGGGACACAGGAATCCAAATAATTTTTAGGCCTTACTGGAAGTTATATACCTACAAAACAACCATAAAGGTAAATACATACAGCATGAAAGAGCTGGAACACACATCCAGTAGCAATGGGCAAACCTTTACTAGTGATTTGCTATCTGTTATCATATTTATGCTGCAATTAGTTCAGTACCTTCAGAACCAGTCTTCAAGGGTTAAAGAGAGACTCAGAGAAATATTTGGCTCAGAAGATATATTCACAGTGGGATTAGCTGTGCTAACACCAGCAGTGTCGCCTTTCACCTGGAACCAGTGATTGTGATCATTCCATGTTGAAGGTTTCAGTAACATTCCAGGACTGGTACGTTCTACACAATCCTGGTATTTTTGTAGTCTGAAAAAGAAAAACAAGCTCAAGAAACAGTTAGCTAGAAGAGCATAAAACAAGGTTGCCAATGCGTGCTGAATTATAAAGGCTTGAGGTAAATGTGACACCTACCTAGAGTTACTGGAGAAAGATTGCAGCAAACCATGAACTATGGCAGTTGGTGTTGTTCCTTAAAGCAGGGTGGTTGCCTTCTCCTGGGAGTTTTAAGCTGGAAAGAATGTGTAGTTTGGTTCTTAAGTTCTAACAACTGCCCCTTTTAGATCTAAATGATGGCCTGAAAGCTCATACTTCAAACAGGGGGGCTAGTGAAAATTTGAATAGGTAAAATAAAAGAAAAAGGTAAAATGCCTAGCATTAATTCTCATTAAAATCTTAACACAACACTGAGTCTTGAAAGAATGTTCCTGTCCCATAATAACCCTGCCTTGGAATGGCCCGGTCCCACCAAAAGCAGAGTGCACAGCATTGACCTGTTTGCATTGGAACAATTTTCTGAGCAGTATCAGGAACCATCTTTTTGTTTACATATCTGAACTGAAGTCAGTAAAGAGAGATTTATCCCACACTTGCCATTTAATAATCTCACCATGGTGTTTCCTAAAAAGGGGCAGAATTTCAGTCTGGAGAAAATTGAAAAGATGGCTTACATTTGAGCTGAAAACACACATTTCAGTGGGGTTGTGTCCAATGTTCTGGGAGATCTGCAGTAAATTTTACAAAAACAGAATAAAAAAGACCAGTTTAACTGAGAATATTCTTCATTAAACTCTTTGGAACTTGTGAACAAAAAATCTACATCTATGAAGGGCTACTACTTCTATAACATTTTACATTGCATGTATCTTTGTGCTGCTGAAAAATGGTGATATTTCCCTTTGTAAAAGTACAACAGGCTGAGCTGAGACTTTAAAAAATGCTCAGGATTGCCTAGCTATGGGAATACTAGCCTATTACTATTGTACATATATTGTATATCATGTAAGATGATGTTTGGTTTCTTCTATGCCCAGTTTTCACTGTTCTTGATTTGTTCTCTGGAAATGATACTTTTATTTTGCTCTATCCTCCTGTTTTAGAATACTGTGTCAAGATCCAGTGTATGCAAAACAAAGAAGTTTATTTGTACAAGCTACCACTTTGTCCCTTCCCTCATCCACAGTCTAGTAGTAGGGATGAGTTTTCTGAGTAGAATGGGAATATAGGCCATTACCTGCTTGACAGTGCATACACTGCTGTGTGTGACTTCTTTCAAAGCCAGGGCAGTTAACAACATCTTAGACAGGTTTCTGCCAACTTTGAGTGAATGCATAGGCTAATATCCAGCCTGAGAAAATTTGCACTCATTACGGTGTCTGTAGCTTCACTGCTCCTCTCTCACTATTTACTTCTAACTGAAAACCTGGCAGGCACACAGTGCACTCCTTCTTCAAGCAGTTTTCCCACTGTTTACATTCAGAACGGTTACATGGAATGTTCAAGAAAATATCCTGGGCATCAGTCCTTTCTGTTTCAGGAGGGCTGCACTTGACAGGAAGGTCTTTGATGGATATGGCTTTCTAAGATTTCAAACCTCTGTTTAGGTCTTTATTAACCTAGATTGTTGCAAAGCCCAAATATCCACTACTTTCAGCTTTTAATTGTGTGTTTTCAGGTCTGAATATTGATTACCTACCTAAACAAATAAAACCTGATGTAAACCAACACTCCACTGTAATACTTACCCTTTATCTATGCCACCACCCAGTGGAGGAATGGACTGATACCAAATCTCCACAGTTTTCCCATGATGTCTTCATAACAGATAGGAATCATTGTCTTTCTTAGGGAAAGATAAGTCTACACATTTTGAGCCCTTTTCCACAAGCCCTTTCTTTCCCCATAGTGGAAGTGTGTTTTGTGAGGATGAGGCAGAGGTGCGAGACAGGCTTTCATGCCTGTATGGTAATGGTGAGGGATGTTAACACTAATAGTAACACTACTTTCCCATGTCTATCAGTTTACTGTAATGCCTTCAGAAACTCCTTATGGTAGTAGCACAAATGTATCACAAAATAAAATTGAATATCTAAATAAGTCTTTATGTCAGAAACTATAGAAAGAACTTCTTCACCACTAACGTGAGTGCTGAAAGCAACTGGAACTTCCTTCGCAAGCTGTAGCTATGCCAGTTTTCCACAGTTAGAACTTGATGTTAATATTAATGAACCAGGACTGGGCTTCAAAGCAATGCTAATGTTTTTGTAACCCAGATGCACTTATATTAAAAAAAGGAGAAAAGGGAAAATGTTGTGACACTAGACATATTATACAAGAAATTTAGATAATAAATCTGAACAGATACAAAATTAAATATTATCGCTTTTTACAACATATATTTGTGGTGATTTACTGTTTATAATTTGACTTACTAAAAGCATAATCATCCTAAACAGAGCTTTGTAAGAAAAAAAATCATAGAATGTACCTTTCATGGAACACACAACTGTTGAATAAAATGAACTATCAGATACCTACTAAAACGTATTCTGTGGCTATAACATAATATTTTGTCTTTGACTATCAAATTCCAATTTGTATCTTAGCAACATGATACAGATTTTCTTATTTAAAACAAAGCACAGAAATTTGTCACATGCTTTGTCTCCCACAAATTGTGAGCTTTAACTCCTTTGTTAAATATTCCATTTATTTTGGTCAGAATCCCAAAAGAAACAATTTGTTCAAACTGTTCAGCCAAACACAATGTCATTTGGCAAAGCAAAATGGTCCTCCATAAAGCCAGTTCTCTTGAGATAATTGTTTGCACATAGCAGTAGTCCAACATCCAGAACAACACTGATTTTGAAATATGGGCACACAGAGGCCCCACTACATCCTCCTTCAGAAACCCTGAAGTTCACCTTCTGTAACCAGCAATGTCTGACAATATACAGAATCAGGTGAACCCCCCTGTTTTAAAAACTCAAAATCAGGGTTTGCCAGAAAGCACTATTTCTTCCCCCACATGTTAATTTTAAGGCTGATCCCCAATCAGTTTTTAGCACAATTAGGCTGCATTACAATTGTTGTAATTGTAATTACAATTGTATGTGCTGTAGTCTGACAACGTGTGGTGAACCCAAGGCAAACATCCTATTCTAACCATATATTCATTCTGTCCCCATTAACATCTGCTGACTTCTGCTGCACTGTGTGCCATCAATGGAAGACACAAAGATCCCGAGATGCTTCTCAAAAATGTACTTGGTCTGTATGACTATCATTTGATAGGTAGACTATTAACAGTCTAACTAAAGAAATACTAAGATGAGTCATTTTAACACTGTTTTAAAGGAGAGCACAGATGTTACACTGCTAGATCAAATGTATCTTCCCTACATTGACAGTTTTGTGAAGATATTGAAAAAGCTGAGCACGAAGCATGCAGGAAAATTAATTCTTTCAGTGATTTCTATTAGCAGCACAGCTTATTCTGGATTCTGGAGATTTCGTATTACCATGTGGTTATCTACTACAAGAACAGTTCTCACAGAGCCACTCACAGACATGGAGTCCCTCACAGCAAGTGTAGCCTTGTGCTGCAATTCTGAAGCTTCCAGAATGGGTATTTTTTACCCTTCTGTACTGGGTCCTAGTGCTGTAAAAAAACTCCCAAAGCATAAAAAAACCCCAAAACCCAACCTCACCATAGTTGTTCTTCAGCACAACTGTTTGTTGTGCTGTTTTCTTCTGAAACCCAGTGTGGTTAATTTGGCTGTCTGGAGGGGCATTATTCACAGGGGTGGTTTTTCTCCTGTTGGTGCTGCCCAGGGGGACAGGAAGGCTGACTAATACCCTTGCAGCTGGCCCTCCCCTTGCCTTGGTCCTGGCCCTCCTGCTTTTCCCCTGCCCAGTGAGCTCACATGGGGCAGCTTCCAGGGGTGGAGGAAGCCAGCTGTAGCTGGCTGTACAAAACACAAAGCTCTGCTGATCCAAATACGCACTTCACCTAATTGCCTTTCCTGTGTGGGCTTCAGGGATGAAAGCAGCCAGTGCATCGGCATCTGCCAGCAGCCAGGCATGGACAGGAACAGCCTTTAGGAAAGAAGGGAAAAGGAAGAGCCTAGGAGCTCCCGCCACCCCTGCTGCATCCTCCCTGCCCTCCCCTGCTTCCTCACATGAAATACTGGACACAGTATTTTACTGATCTGTTTCAATGTCAAAAGGCTCTTCCCGTTCCCCGCTGAAGATACGGCCCTATAGTTTTGCAATGCATTTCAGTACCTTTTAAAGAAATGCTTATTTTAATAAGCTGCTCACTGTATTGTTTTCCCCTAAACCAATCTTTATGAGCAATTCTGTTTAATGAAATCCCTTCAGTCTTGTTGGAAGAAATTTATGAAATTCATTAGGAAACAGTAAAAGAGGCACATGCTTGGGCATACTCTTTTTTTTTTTTTTTTTTCCTGATTTCTTGTAACAAGTAGAAATGTGCCTTAAACTGGTGTCTCTTTCCAGCGTTTTCCCTCTGCTGGGATATCAACTGTTCTACAGTCTCCATACTCTCTCCATGTCTCTTAATAAAATTTGTTACTAAGAAAAAGATTCCACTAAAAAGTAGAAACTGTTCTTGTTATTCAACTGTTCCATTACTCAGCCATCAAGATTTACATTTCAATATTTTTTTGGAAGTACTGAATGGAGATAACTTGGGTACATTTTTAGACAAGCCTATTTACGTTTACATTTTTTAAACAGTCTATCTGACATTACAAGGAACCTTTGAGAGACCGCAGCCAGAATCCCAAGGTCAGCAGCAAAAAAATCGATCTTTATCTATAAATGTGGAGACAATTGGTTCTTGTACTGAAGTGACTGTTTCTATTGATTTCAGATACAGAGAAACGGACCAAGAAAAACAGTCTGACTAAACTGAGCCATTAAGGGTTCAGCTCAGCCTTTTAAATTAATGTCATTATCAATTTATATATAATTTTATTATCAAAATGTGGCAATTCCTTAAAACAGTGAAAATGAGAAGGGAGGTTTAGGAATTTGAAAGTCAAATGATAGAGTACAGACATCAACAGGTTTGAACTGGTTAAATAAATATATCTTAAATAATTGATATTACCCATATATACAAGAGAAGTGCCTACCTATCCTTTTAACATATTTTAATATGTTAAAAATATTTTACATGAAAGAATGTTATTTAAGCAAGGGACATTAAAAATACAAGTATAAACCAGAATCTAAACCACAGTATTTTGTTGGAACTAAAATGAGAAACTGAGGGGAACATGAGAACAATACCTCTTGAGTAAAAGCAATATTTAAAAATAGATTTAAAAAAGGATAGAGAAATCTAACAGTATAGTTGAAGTCTGAGGACAGGATCTGGTTCATTTTTAATCTCATCTTAATCTCATTTTTAAGGCAGTTATACTCTTATTCCTGTATACATGTTTCCTGTGTACATCTTTCTGTATGTGTATGCATCTTTCCATACCTCAAAAAAGTCAACTTAAACACATGACCCAAGACAGAAGAGGTCTTCAAGATATTTCCTGCTAGAGCTGGTCCCTTTGATACCCACCTCAAGAGCTGCATGCAGGCCAGAAAGTAAGAGTCACAGCATCACCCCAGGGTGATGGAGCATCCAGCCTGGGCAGTCAGCATGAGAGGTCTAGCCAAAGACACATGCTGTTGACCCACGCTGGCTGCAAGAGCAGCACAAGGTCACCTGCTGAGCCACCAGGAGAAACCAGAATGGGGAAGAGGAGTTTAAGTTCCCCAGTGAGGAAGGCAGAGGGGACACAAGGGAGATGAGAGGCTGTTAGGATGAATAACAAGATGCCAAGTCAGAGGAAAACAGACCATATTCTGTTAGTCACAGAACTGCTTGTTCACACAAGAACCCAGCAGTCTCTATCTCTGCCTACTTGTAACATATTTAAAACTATTGAAAATGAAAAAAAAAAAAAAAAGAGGGAAAAAAACCTGCTCAAAAATCCCAGTATGGAATGGGTCAGAGTAACATTCCTATTTTACACCATGTACTTGCACAGAGCAATGGGAATTAAGAGGGTCAGCAGGGCTCCAAGGAATCTCCCTTGCTATTTAGTAAATACTTTTAATTCCCTAAAAGACCCTGGTAACCTTGTAATGACCTTACTCAGCCACAGTCCTTGTGACTGCTGTGTAATGTTAAAATTTCTAAAGCACTAGCCAATTTTATGGATTTTAAAATCTGCAAAATGCAGCATTTTTAGAGGTAGATGTGCATCATGTGTTGTTCTGAAGAGGAAACAAGGTCTTGTGGTTAATACACAAACATCAGCTTATATTTCAGAGCATCCTAAAGTATAAACTGGAATTTAGAAGATGAAAGACTGCTCACTTCTGTCAGGAATTTACTCTGTAATCTTTAGCAAATCATCTAATTTTTCTATGCTTCCCTTTCCCATATATAAAACAGGGTAATAACTTGCTGTAAAAATAAAAGCTGTCACTTGTGTCCTCTTTTTAAAAATTACATGTCATAGAAAAGCCTCTAGTTAAACAGTTCACACCATTTATCACAAATATTTAGGAAAAGATCAATTCTCTTTCTTATCTAGAACAAAATTTCTCCAAATATTCTTATTTACTATGTCATATCTGTTAAGCAGTTTGGTTCTTTATATAAGTAATCATACTGAGCCCACAACTTTACCTTTTAAAAAATTAGCCTTGTAAATTTACTAGCAGTCTATTAAAGTCCAGTAAATTTCTTACCACATTATACTGACAGAGACAAGAATCAGACATAAAGCTCATAACCCTATCTGAGACTACAGCTTAGATCAGTTGGCAGATAACTTCTGAGGGAACTATGAAGGATTCATGTTTCACTGTCATACATTCAGTATGTATGACAAATGATGACAACTACATGTATGTAAATTAGGTGAAGATAAAAGTCCTGTGGCAGTGGCTCTATGACCCATTATGTTCTTTGATTTTGGTCCTTCTTCAGGTATTAAAATATGCTTTACCAAATCAGATTCCAACTTTGTTATTAAACAAATCAGTGGAAAAAGCTGAAAGACCTCACAAAAAGGTACGATCACAAGAGACAATGAGCCAGCCTGACTGTAGTGACAATCCATCATGCATCAATGAGTTTGGATTCTGAACTGAAGACTGAGCTGTTGAATCAGAGAGACTGGAAAACCAGCCAAGACCTAGCACTGCTCTTCCAAAGAGGGTGTGGGGCACGGTGAAAGGACTCTTGGCACTGTTTTCGAGGAGAATATTTTGGCTCATGCGAGGACTGGATCCAACAAGCTCTGAAGGAAGCTATGCTCAGGCCTTCTCTGCAGGGGAACATATTTTATGACATGGGACCTTTGATGGGATGCTGGGTAGGACTTTTTAGAAGACGCCTGAGATAGCTGTTCACCTAACTGAAGATGAATGGGGAATGTGTGACTGCATCTCTGTATACAAAAAGAATAGCGGAAGTAGCTAACATGAGAAAGAACATGGAAAAAATTTCTGAGAAGATTATAAATCAGAAATAACAGAACTGGTGCATGATCCTATCTTTTTCTTAGAAAATGATAAAAAATTCTTACAAGTTAAAAGTATCTTAATTTTCTCAATCGACAGTATTTGATCTGGTGTCCTTTGAGAGCTTGAAAAAGCAATTTCATATTAAAAGAGAGCTTTTAGAACTCCAACATTAATATCACAGAACTAAGATCACAAATTACATTTACTTTATTTAATATTACATGCATTTTAGACACTGATTCATATTGTTTAGTTGCACAGGTAATCATTCTCAATATACAGTAATAACCATTGCTGCTATGGTGAAATTCAGTAGCATGCACTACCCACACTCATGTGCAAAATTACTGTTTTCAGTTAGAAAAATTTAATGTCATGATTTTTAAACTAATATTGTACATACAGCTTAATTTTGGTTTTATGCAGATATTGCATAGTTGATGATTAGCTTCTCAAGAAAGGCCGAAATTGTGGTACAAGTATGGCTGAAGCAGATCAAGTGACTGTAGCAAACAAGAAGATCTGAAGAAGAGGCATAACTTTCAGGGTTGAAATGTCAGCAAGTACAGCCTAGGATAAAAACCAAAAAGACTGGTTAAACTTGACATTTGAATTGAACTTCTTTAAAGCAAGTCAAGAAATCAGAAAAAGATTAAAATACTGACTACAATACTACTAATAATTAGACTCAGACCTGGCTAGGAACAAATTATGCTGTCTTATGTTAGGGTCCTATTGCATTATTTTTCATTCTAACATTTCAAAGAAAAATATTTTCATGTATATAAACCAAGGAACTTTATTTTAGCCTTTAGCCTTACTTCAAATATACATGGCATCATGGGTGAATAAGGGGTCTAACATTTCAACTTGCTTCTAAAAATAATTGGGAATTAAGAATCCTTACCCTGTGGCTTGGCTAGTACTTGTGAAGTAAGTCCAATGTAATGACTCAATTTCTTCTCATGAAAGTATGTTTAAAAAAAAAAACTTCATCACAAGATCTCAAAGCTTGAAAAAAACCAAAATACACCACCAGATTTTGGAAAAAAAAAAAAAGTATTTTGACAAATTACTAGACATAAACTAGTAATAATCTTCATCTTACTGACTAAATTTGCTTCATTTCCCATGACAGTACTCACAGTGAAATTTCAGTTTCAATATTGACATAAGTAATCTTGTTAAATTTGGTAATATGAAAAAGCACAGAAGGAACTACATTAAAACATACTCAGAAAAGAGGTACAAGCTGCTACAATGTTTTAAAAGCAACATAACCCACAGACACAGATCATATATAAAATCAGAAAAAAACCTAATTGTACAAAATGATTTG
Organism: Micropsitta finschii; assembly: GCA_034783455.1. Taxonomy (NCBI): domain Eukaryota; kingdom Metazoa; phylum Chordata; class Aves; order Psittaciformes; family Psittacidae; genus Micropsitta; species Micropsitta finschii. Next base: position 16,771 of record JAVHNF010024969.1, on the reverse strand, counting down.
ATAACACTGCATTTTTGTAGCAAATACACTCTTTGATTCCCTCTTACTCCAGAACAGCAGTGTTGTGTACTGCATATTCACAATTTCCTTATTTTTTTATCTAAGGTAAGAATTTAGGCAGAAAGATTTGCACTATGTACCACGTGCCATATGAAGCTTAAGTTACTCTTGTTGGCAAAGCATCAGAAACTATTTCAATCTCCCCCAAATGAAACTTATCCTTACTTCAGCTGCAGCCAGTGATGTCACCTCCATCAGGTTGACTGCTCGGAAAGCAAACACAGCAGCTGCCAGGACTGAAAGAAAATGCCAATATTTAAGTTGCTGACCTGGTTAGGAATAATATTGTAGGTAAAATACCAATTCTTACTCTCTTAGAGTAATTATTTTGATTCTGAGGAACAATATACAATGGATGACTGTGGCTGAGTTTCATTGGCCACTCTTCAAACCAGATAGGAAAACCACAACATTCTTTCAGAAAAGTCTGAGTGAAAAAGCTGGAGTTTAAGATGAATAGCTTTTAATTAAAAAGGACCAGGTGGTTTACAATTAGTTAATTTCTAAACAAATAATTTTAATGTATTTAAATAGCAATATTTCATTTGTATTATGTAACATAAAAGAGTTCATTTATTTTGTACTATCTTGTATAATTGTATCTCTCTACATAGCTGTCATACATGCAAACAGGACCAAACCATTTTCTCTTCTATTTACCTACTTTGTATTTAAAAACTGATCCAACTGAAGACACATGTCTTCTTTAGAACCCCATCTTAAACCTTGCCTGAATCCTGGGACAATATTTCCTTTATTAAAAAAAACTACAAAACCTTCAAAGTCTCTTAAAAGATGGGACTTCAAAACAAAAAATCAAAAAAAAAAAAACAACAGGGGGACTCTCAATTGCTGCAAGTACTGAAGCAGTACTTGCCAGAGATGAGAAACATGAATTGTGTTACTCTGTGAAAGGTGATGAAATCATTTGTTACCACTGAAGCTGGGAGAACATCTCGTGTTCTGTTCAGAGAGCACTTAGCTGTAAAATACCTCCCATATTTTGCTAGAGGTGGAGTACTTACGCAATTCTAGTTTTTTAAAAGTTATACTCTGACATGTATGTAATTTGCTTTCAGCATTCAAAGAGCAACTATTTTCTTCTTGTCATAAAATACATTGAAGCTAACATGTATTTGCCTTACATCCACCTGGCCTCAACATGTTTTGCAAAAATAATTCTATATTACCAGCAAGAATTTCTAAGGAGTTGTATCCCAGGATCCTGTCCCACAGAAGTAAGAGCTGATCTGTAGCTAAATAACCAGAAAATGCTCGTACCATCCATTTAAATGAAATTCGTAGCCTGCAAAAAAGTGATAAACAACAGATATCATATTTCTGTCTCCCACAATGATCAGACAGATCCTCTATAAACTGAAAATATTTATTATTCTTCTGCATTTCTCTTCCAGGAAGAACAGCCATTTCCCTTGCTGCTTTAATTATCAATATTGTCCTTTGCAACAGCCATCAGAAAACTATTTAGCATCTTACTTGATAAAGTACTGATATTATTAAAATATTCTGACCGAATAATCACATATTAGAGGGATCCTCACCTATTACCACCCCGAATGTTTCATCCTTTCTGCTATTGTGCTATTATGATAGTTAACAATTGTAACAGCAAGATTTTCAGGTTCTATTGCACTTGGTGCCATGAGTACACTAGAGAATGATAGCATCTTGTTCTCTTTCCCCTTTCAGTAGCTTCTGCTGTAATTAACACATCTCTGTGTCTTCTGTATTTTCCCTGTGTAAGGAAATAAGTCACTAAGCTCCATCAGATCTGACATGAATAACTGAAACTTAGCTGAATAATGCAGCATTTCTCAGACCAGTTCTCTCTTTTTCACAGAACATACAGAAGAAATGCACAACTCACACAAACGTTAGAAAGGACTACAACGGACTTTTAAGGGAAAATGGCACATTAATGTCTGCACTTTCAAGTAATTTCCCATATATTTAAATTCAAAATACTACAGAACAGCATTTTCAGAGCAATGAATCTGCAACATCTGTAGCAAGTAAGAAGGAAGTACTTACGGCTGAGCCCCAATTTCTCGAAGGTGATAAAACAGCTGGGGCAGATGGGTTTGTAGAAGAGTTTCAAACAGCAAACACAACGATACAATGCCCTAACAAAACAAGATCATATCCTGAATACTAACACTCATCCTGTCAAATCTGAGAAAACAGCATCAGCATGTAAGTATACATGAATTGTTAACTGAAGCAATAAAACACTATTAATGATACAATACACAGCTTAGGTAGACAGCACACAAGCAGCTCTAATGCCTTCATCACTAAAGGCTAGCTCCTACAATTTTGGTTATGTATTAGGAACATAATATGTTATAATAGTCCCTTTCAACTCTAAGTTACTTATGGTATTTGTATGTCAAGGTCTAAGTACTTAATGGGTTATTATAATATGACCTACTTGAAACATTTCCACCTTAATGAAATAAACCACAGTTGCACTAAAAACAGAGGATGGGAGAAAGAGTATCTGACAATCGAAAACAAAACCAGCAATAGGGATAACTAGAAAACAGTTAAATGCAAACACATTTTAAAATTTCTGTTACTAGTTACGATGAAAATGAATATATTCCTGTTCGATCCATTTCTCTGCAATGACTGTGAATGCACAGCCTTGAAATGGTATATTAAGGAAAGGATTAACCAGGAAATTAATTTCTTTTAGCCAGGAAACATTTTCAAAGTGTACTATAACTACTCAGCAATTTGTGAGGGAAAAAAAAAAATTACTACATTTTGTTGTTCAAAAATAGAAGATAAACCAATTTCTACATTTGTCTTATATTCAAGAGAGCTGGTCTTGGTTATAAACATAACAAAATTATTTAAAGTCATCTAGTAGTGCTAAAGAACACTTGCTGTCACACTAAGGTACTTGAGATAAAGAAACAGACATTAACATGATATCGCTGAAGAAATATCTGACTATATTTTAAGCCCTCTACCCTGGAAAATGCTTAAGGGTGCACTTACATGTCATTGATTAAAATGAAAGTGAGTAAGAACTCATGTGACTTCCAGAACCTGAGAAACCTATTACATAAAGACTTGACTCAGAAAAAAAAAAAAACCAAACCCTTAGAAAACTGAGAACTGTACTATTTTAAATTACATAATATTCTATAGCAAGGACTAACATTGATGTAGAAAAGCAAAATATCTAACCTGGATTTACCTAATAATTTTTCCAAGCTTGCCTCAAATATGTTATTATATTTAAAAGGATATATTTCAATCACATAGAAAATCATGTCACTGTACATTATTGTTCCATAGCAAACAGAATATCAAGTGAGTGGGTTTTAATTCCTAATGAACTTACAGAGGGATGAGAAGAGATGGAATGGAGTCTGAAGAAAAAACGCACATACATCTCACGGAATATCTGATACAATTTGGAAGGTTCATGGTACAGAAAACAAAGCGGAGCAACTGAAAGGATAAAAGAATTATAATTGACTCAACACTGTAAACTGCTAAAAGAGTTCAATGATTAAGTGCATGAAGCATGAGGAAAAACCAAGTAATTTATAGTAGTACAATTTACAAACACAATACAAACCCAATTATTTAGAAAGAAGTCTTCTGTATTTATCATTTGATGTAAACAGTTAAGAAAGGAAGTACAATACATTCTAGGTAATAGTTCTATATATTTCAAGAATCTAAACTAAGTAGAACCTGTTTTCTTCCGAAGCAATAACAAATATGCCTTAAGAAAACTTCCCTGGGCTGTAGGGCAACAGTATGTTGAGCAGTGCAAGTTTTGATTCAACCATCTGTAACTTCCAATGTGCCCTTTGGCTAGTGACCACCTCCAAATTGGTTCCCCATTTGTAAGAGTGGAATAAGTTTATTGCTTGCAAATGGATGTTGTGAAAAACAAAATACAAAATATAGCTTTTGGTTGCTACAATAACCACATAAATATGACAGACTGATACAGAGACCTGTTTATTTCTTGCAAGATCTGAAAACCACGGACATTTGGTAGTTTACAGTTTGGAAGTATTTTAGTTTATCTGATTCAAGATAAGAGTTGGCTGCACTTGTAAAGCAGCAATTCTCAAGCAGAAGTTCTCAAACTTTTTTTCAATCAGTCCTTTTCTTGGTTTTGTAAAAGCCTCTCATTGTATGTTTCGCAGACAGTTCGTCTATATACATTTCTGTAAACAGCCCTTTTATCTGTCCACTCATCACATCTCCTGCTTCATTTTAGAGGTGCATTCGCTATGGATGACAGCTTACATTTTAATAAGCTCACATTCTCTGTCTCTACATTCACCTTTCCTTCCAGTTTTATTTACACAAAGCTAGGGATGTGGATATATTTGTCTGCATTCATATGTATACATATGCACATAGATATATGTACACAAACACACACACAGAGGGGTATGCATGTGTGAATTCATTTTCATATATATATTTCTGAGAAGGTGGCTTAATAGAAAATAGTGGTGTGTATGAGAGGTGAGGTGCTAAGGTAAGGTGAGATGCTCACAGAAATGTGTATTTACGCAGGGGTAAGAAAAGCAGAGGGTGTTACCAGATTGAAGATGGAGGTGGAAAATTTGGCAGCATGCATATGCACATAAAGACCAGGAGGATAACAGAACAGTGCCTGACAGGTGACACCCTATGAGCATATGCATGCAAACATGCAAAAGGGTACAGGATTTACATAAGGACCCAGATACTTCCTCCTAGCATGGAGTACACAGGATGCTCTGCTTGTCCCCAGCTACTGCACCCACAGCCTGAAGTGACACTACTGTATTTCTGCTGCCTTGTTTTCCAGCCTCCCTCCTACTCACAAGCAGCATATTCTGAGCCCTTGCAAAAAGAGAGGACAGGATGAGGGAAGCAGCTCCCACTCAGTTTGAGAGACACTGTTCTCAAGGGCAAAGCCAAATCCAAACATTTTGAAAAGCAGTTTCACACAGAAAGAGCAAAAGCCCCCTAGTGAGTACCTAAGGAAGAGTTTGTAACTACACTGTTCACTACCTCAGACCTAAGATTCCCTACTAGGGTCCAAATTTGTATTTCATATTTAGTTGCCTGGTTTTAATGATGATGTGATCATTAAACGTTATCAATAGCAAAATGTAGCATTTTAAGTATAATCTTAAAATTTGTTTGCTCTGTGTTCCCACAAACACCTTTCATCAATCTAAGGAAAACACTGAAAAGCTGTAACAGTCTGAATTTGTTGGGCTATCTCTGCCTTGTCACCTCTGAGACTTGAGGAGATTTTTCTGCTCTTTTCCTAGAAATTTTATTGATACTTGAGTTGTGCAGTAAAGTAGCAACCACTCTATTATTTAATCCTCCTTCAACACCTGTTGTAGGCAAATGGATACAGCAATAGGCCTTTCACATTGTTTTTTTAAGGACTCTTCACAGGTAACATGTTCTACTCGAACTGAAACACAACAAAACACCATTCTGTCAACAAACTGTATCCCTCTACTCACATACATTAAGAGGTACAACTTAGCTATTATCTCTCAAAGAAGGAACTCCCGCAAGGTAGTGAGCTGTAATGTAAGTAAATAGAAACAGCTTGGAATTTTTAAATTATATAGAACAGTATTCATACACAAAGAAACAAATACATGCAAGTGGAAAAGTTGCAGAAAAATACATGTTTAAACTGCAACATGATACAATGGCTTTAAGAGTCACACTTACCATACATAGAAAAGCCGTGAAAAGGAATTACACCTACAAAACAAAAATAATTCTTTTTTGTTCTTTCATATTTCTTTTATCCATGTAAAAAAAAAAAAAAAAAAAAAAAAGGCATTTCCCCCCCCTAAGTTTCTAGACTGTATTCTATCTACCACAGGAATAAAATATTTCCTTGTAATGGTACCTGCAGCCTTAGATCTAAATCTTGTAAATATTTAAGTACAGGAATTGTAACACTTACTTCAGTACAACCAACTACATGCTTAAACATATGCTATAGTTCCCAGAAAGTCAAGTAAAGCTCTGTTTCCATGAAGTTAGTACATTCAAGCTTTGCTGAAATTAGAACCTAATTTCAGATAAATGACAACCTGTAAATGTCACATACTGACAAGGAGGGAGCAGGAAAAAAGGAGGCCAAGACCTCTAGTGATTCATGTAGCACAAGAGCACTTGGCAGTTGTATGATGACAGTTCTCCTTTCCAGCTGATCTTGGCTCCCAGTCATTAATTTTCATATAGGACCAGTAAAAGGCAAAAGGTCATAAGGACAATGCTTCACGGCTACAAAGCTGCAGAGAATTTCGGAGGCAAAAATGAAAGAAGGGAGAACATAAGTATGTGTTACAAGTGGCACGACTGACACGAAAACATAAAAGACAAGGCCAGAGACACAGATGCAAGACTGGTGACATACTGTCTTGAAAGCAAGAACAAAGAGCTTGAATTTAAAATGCGAATGCAGTGCAAAACCAGGAAAAGGATTCAAGAGGCACGGACTGAAATGGTCAAAATAAGAGCTGAAAAAAAATTTTAATAACTGAAATAACAGCAAAAGCAATAACATTAATATTATATAGATAAGTTATGTCTGAATTTTTAAAATGAACACAAATTTTGAAAGAAAAATACTTTAACGTTTGAGTACTGAAAAGCTGGGGGTCAGAGAGTTACAGCAGGTGTCATTCAGATCCTCCAAGTAGTGATACAAGACTGGAATACAAGCTGCTGCACCAGAAGCTGTTTTCCTGCTCCTTCCCACACCCATAGACAAACTCTGTATGTGAATACTAACAGCAACCTGAATGTTTTTTTGGAGTAGCTTCAGTCCATCTTACTCCTTTAAATTAATGAATTTCAAAGAATAACAGCAAAACATAACTTGTAATAGAAAAAGTCAGTATGTATTTGAGAAAAAAAAAGCCACAAACCTGTATCTTTTCAATCTACCACTAGAGGAGGCAATAGTATAATTCTTACCATTTGGAGGATAGAAAACGGCATATTCTTCCATTCCAAGTTTTCCTGTGAATTATCAAACCACAATTAAAATATGATTAAACTGTTAAGAAGTATAACGTTTTAAATTAAAAAGGTAGATTATTAGTTATAATTATAAAAATCATAATTAATTACATTACTGATCATTTTATAGTCTTTAGAACAAGCAAGAAATGCAGTAGGACAAGTATAGTTTTAGATATAAACCTAAAATGCAGCACCTGTAAGGGAGGATGACAAAAAAGCAAAAGGAGGAAGATTTCAGCAATGCTATCCCATAGTGGTTTTATCTGGCTGTATCTTATAAGCTCTAAAGGTGTTTGCTGCAAACCTTAAAGCCAGTGAAGCTCTATGAGGATAATAAGGTTAAGAGGTAAATCTGACATGTTGTGGCAGACTGACCTAGGTACAGAAAAGGTGTTTAAAAAGATCTAAGACCAGATAAAAAAATATTCAAGGCTTCATTAAGCCTGCAGCAGAGAGGAAAGATGTGTGGTCAAACTGTAATACAAGAAAAAAAATATTTAAGTAACCTGTTAAATACAAAGGATTAAGTCTAGACAATCAATGATAGTACAGACTGACCATGTAACTTTTTATCTTCCCTTTGAAATGAACATGTTATATTAGTTAACCATATTTTAACTACGGAACCTAATAATTTAAAACCCACTATTAAAAAATAAACCATTTATTTAGAAATATAAAAGTGGTTTTAAGCATAATTACAACTAATTAAAAACTAATTATTTTAGTTTTAAAATTAGAAAGTTCAACTAGAAAATGTAATTATTTATATGAAAATTTATAGAATATTCCAAGATTTTTTTAGATCTCTGTAATTTGTTCACTGTATGCATAAGAATTTAGTACAAGGAACTTTCATCAGGTTCAATGTAATCTGGATGCAAGATATTTTCCTATAGCATGAATTGACTGAATTAAACTCAAATTTACCCTGAGAAGCTTTGCCTACTACCCCATGAAAATAAAATCCAGTATTTTCTAATTACAGAAATCAGTTGTTTCATTAAACTAAAAGATATTTTTCACTCTTCCTTTCAAAAGTTTCCTTGCTGTACAGCTAGGAGGTGTAATCTGGAAGGAAAGTATTTTTAGCATGAAGCACATCTCTTGGAAAACTAGCCAAAAATAGGACCAAGAAGCCTTTTGGATTTACACTACACAGGTTCAGCAGAGATTTAGATTTCAGCAACTTCATTCCCCAGATTTTTCTAGGACTAAGTAGGATGTTCCCCGTAACTGCATTTCTGGGCTGCCATGGCTGCCTGAGCAGAGAGCCCAGGGAGACCTGAGATCCCACTGCTGTTCTGCTCTCAGGTGGGCCTTTTGCTTGTTTAAGAAATAGGTAAAGAAAAAGTCCGTAATTCCGTTAGAGAGAGAGGAAAGACAAAAAAAGCAACTAAGTAGGAATTAAAAAAAAAAAAAACAGAAAACAAGCGCTGACTCTAGTGACAGATGAAGCAGCAAGAGGAAAACTGCCAGCACATCCTGCTCAAAAAAAGTACTTGGTATGGGGATCCCATTTGGCTAAAGAACCTGGCAGAATGCAGAAGGTAAAGGTACAGGGAAAAAAAAAAAGGTGACTGGATGGCTGAATAATTCAAGAAGGAAGACAGAATTAGGAATCTCTGGGTAAAGCCAAGGCAGGTGAGGATCTAAGAAGCAAGAAAAGAGTCTGGATGCAGCACGAGAAGTTAGCAGAGAAGGCAAGTAGGATTGTTAAGAAAGACTCACACGAGAACTTAAACCAAAGAAAATCCAGTGGTAAGCTAACACTCTGGAAGATGCCATGCTTTACAAAAAATCAGCGTTAAGTCTGCTTGGTAAAGCTCTACTCTCCCAGACCTTTCAACAGAGCCCGTAATTCTCCAGCAACATGTTCTGCTTCTGTCTACAGGTATCTGCAAAGCACACTGCTTTGGGAAAATAACATCCTACCATCACTTCCAGTTCTAAATTTATTGAAGTTGCAGAGGACAACGCTGTGTATTTAAATTTCTGGCTTTGATGAAGGTAGATGTTGTCAAGAGTTTACCCTTATTGTCAGAGTTGTGTGTTCAATTTATTTTGGTAAAACACTGGAGAATTATATACATAAAACTACAATAAAAGAACATTGCAATCTGGCCTTCATGTGATCAGCTTCTAAATTGTCATAACAGAATCAGTGCCGACGTCAACTGGACACATGAAGTATTTATAAATGTTCTTTTACATGCAGTCTACTACATCTCTACAATCTTTTTTTAGAACAACTCAACTTCTTTTACCTCGTATGTATGATTTCGGTGGGGTGGCACTACTGTAAGTAAAGTGCTCCAATACAGATGTATCTCGGGAAAAACAAAGTAATACCTGTTAGAAAAGACAGCATATAAGAATCAGCTGACTTAATGGATCAATAAAGCAATGTCAAACACATTTAAAGACCTGCCTGAATTAGCATCTACTGGATGCTATTGAAGAGAACTAATAAGCCTGGAAGCTCTTGACCAAGTTAAGTTACTTTTCTGTTCAAATTTCCAGGCTTGCCTTGAACTTGCCGTGATTTTAGCTTTACATCCATTTGTTGTCAGTAAAATATCCTCATTCTCCAACACTTTTCTTTGCCTCTCAGCGTGGGTTTATACCCTTCTGTCACAACATTAGTGACTGTGCATGCACCTGGCTGCTTTGATGTCTATTAGCTTATTTTTCTATTCAGTTACCATGACCTGAGGAAGTCCTAGTAAGTGAATAAGCAAATGAAACATTGCCATTTTTGCATGTGTGCAGTTCTGGAAGACTGATCCTTACATTTGCTTTTGTTCTCAGGAGCTTTACAGAATGCTTGCATGATATCAATGTTCTTTCAAAAAGCATAGAGTATAATTTTCATCTCATATCCAAAGTTCTGAAATGCACATTGTATTTTGCAAAATATATTTGCATTTTTTATTGTTTACATGAAAAAAAAGCTCAGCATTCACAGCAGTGGAGTATAAAATTAAATAGTGAAAGCATTCATAGGAAAAATAATGAAGTCTCGCCCTATACGCAGTGGTAAAAGTGTAATAATTAGTACTGTACTTCAAAATGTTCGTGTTTTCATGCATCATTAAGAATGTACACAAGAAGGCAGAAGTAAGACTTCAACTTGCTGCTGACTTTTTTGCCTACCTTAAACCTTATCTGCTCTTGCAGATTTTAACTGGTTGTTTGCTTTAACTGTAGCCAAGGTGAAAAGGTAGAAACATTTTAAATGGTGTTTCACTACATAATTTGTTGTGAAGAAGAACAAATGTCTTCTTCCTTCAACTAATTATCGCAAGCATTTACCAGGTAACAGCACTTGTCAAAAGGAAACATGCAAGACCAAAACACTCACATCTGAACATCCTTGCTTTTATCAATTTTTTATAGAAGCAGGTCATATTTTGAGACTTTTTCTTCTTTTGAATCTCAAAACTATTTCTCAGATGCAAACATCTTTTAAAAAATAAATAGGTTCTTTATCTCAGTTTAAGCTAAATATTATTTTTGCGCAATATACAGTCATTTTTGTAGCTGCCAAAATACAGCTGACAATAACAAAACACAGGCAAATGTAATTCTCTGTATATGTTAACTGAGGTGAAAGGAACTAATCTAAGAGGGGCATTAATTACCCACTCTCTAAGGGGAAAGAATGCAACTTTCATTTGAGGCCCCCTTTTTTAGCAATACAGTGTCCAGTACCAGTATCTGGAAGTCTTTAAGACTCTGCTTCTTTATAAGAGATAGACTCTAGCTCAAACATAAGTTATGACTATACCTAAAAACTAGGTGTTCTTTGCATGTAGTCATCATGCAGGATGTAAGACTAAAGTATTCAAATTGAACCTCTGGCATGAAAAAATGAATTTAAATGTATTAATCCACATACTATGTTTCTAATTCACAAAATGATAATGCTAAAGTACAGAAATGTCTGACAAACTATTGGACATTTATAACCAAAATTGAAAAGAAAACTAAAAGATCTCAAAGGACTGAGAAAAATAAAAACAACAAAAAACCAAAAACCAAAGCCAAAGCTTTTATCAAAAATAAATTACTATATTCAAAGTAACTGTATTCCATTTCAATACTTACAAAGAAGTAATAAAGACATGTAAACTTTGGGATAAAGAAAGCAAAGCTATTAAAGGAAATAAATGACATAATTTCACAGTGTTCTTCCCCAAAAGAATTGCATGCTACAAAAGAGGTTCTAATAATCCAAACAAATATCCTCATTGCTATTTTACCCCCAAGTTTTCTCGTTTTGATGGATGCTTTATCTGGTAAGTAATAGACAAACAAATGCCACATTTTTCTCAGTGACTTGGAAAATTTAGAGGCATTAAGCAGTCATGAGAAAAAAAAAAACAACAATCAAAACACACACCCAGTGGAAGCATAGAAATAATTCATCTGGTTTAAACGAACATTTTCATTACCTATTTTATTTAGCCAATATTTAATCCCAGTTATCATATGAAATCAATAAATAATATTCCATATCAGAGTGACTCATACTGCTGAATTTTTCCAGAGGCCATAGAACAAAATCATTTGGCATCCATGCATTTGCAAATCAGGTTGAAAGAGAAAATTATCAAGGAAAATTGATAACTTGCTTCTAGAAAATAGTCTGAAGAATAGCACAAAGTACGAAACAAACCTAGAGCAACTAAGCCAGAAGTTTGAGATATTTTTTGCCCCAAAGACTTGCAGTGAAACCAGCGAATTTTTCAAAAATTTTTGGCTACTCTCCTTCAAATTGCTAAGGATAACTTAGTCTTTTTAATGTTTTTCATTCTGTAATCATTCTTTTAGTTAATAGAGATATATAAACAAAAATAAATATTCAACTGTGCTGCATATTAAGAATGATGAACAAAATTTATTTCTGATGGTCTTAAATCAAAAGATTATACTTTATACTAGCTCATACTCCTTCATAGATTATAATACTGTGTATACTGGAACTGTCAGTTAATGACTAATTAATACGCCTTAGTAGTCTATATAATGAACAAAGCAGAAATAAGAATGAGATTTTCAACATCCTGTGTTGAAGAGATGTTGCAATAATGAAGATCATGTTTGACCCTTAAATCAAGAAAAACTACATATAAGTATTTTAGTGAATAAACATCAATGTTTGAGTTGTCATTATGTAGTCACTTCTCAAATTTTAATTCAGAAACAAATTCAGATACAGATCTTAACACTGTAATTAGTTTTAAGTAAAAAAGCCTATCCTTTAATGAGGTTATAATTTTAAGTATTAATGTTGAAATGCTTATTATGTTAAAATATTATCCATAGACATGATTGAATAGTATGCTTAAATAGTAATGCATATTTTTATATCTCTATGGACTAAACAGCATTAAGGACAGTTTCTTGTTTAGTTAAATTACTAGCAGTTTTATATATTGCCATCAAACAAAAAATCATTTAGTTTCATATGGCTCAAAAACAAAAAATTAAGCAAGTCTAACCTAACTGATGTGACTAATGAAACTGAAAGCACTGTGGAAATGGTAAGTTTGCTGCATGACATTTATGTTGACACTGCAATCAACTATATATTAGGAAATTCAGAAATGTAATCTCCGTCTATTTAAGGGCATTTGACAGGCAGTAATGAAGATAATTCTTTATAAATTAGCAGGGCTCCCCATTGCTAGAAGCAGCTTTGGAATGAGATCAATCCTGAAAGTAACCATACATATCATTACCTTATTCAGAATAAATATCTTCAATTTCAAAATATGTCAACACAGTATCTTTTATGCTTACTGCAGTAGGTCACTGTATTTTTATAACTGGAACCCTGAATATATACCCTGAATATATTTCTCAAGTCTTAATATCTCTCTAAGCCACAGCTGTTCATAATTTTATTACTGCAAAGTTGAAGAGGAGAAGAATATAGCTGACTTTATATTTTCTCATTTACTTCATTAGAAAGACATTGTGTAGAATCCTTCAGAGCATGAGCTTTAGAAGCCTGTCCTATTTAATCTGTTTAAGTGCATAAGACTGTTATTCAGAACAGAAAGTATAAGTAAACCAGCAAACAGATCTGTCCAGGTTACTGCTGTATTCTGCCTATACATGAAACACAAAGGCAGTCCTTACTTCAAAGGGGATATAATCCCACTGGAGTATACTTTGTAGCTTTTCTAAGAAAACAATAGTTACATACCTGATATAAATAATCCTCAAATACAAAATAATAGTCATCATTGCTTGCTGTCAGCTTTACATCCTGTAATTAAAAAGCACAGCAGTTAGCTTGAAAAGATGTATTTTGGATTCAGACTCCCATAGAAGCTAAACTTGACACAGCGGTAGAAGACACTATTTCACCACTGAATCATGGAAGAGCTATAGTTAAGCATATACTCCATATTTTAAAATTAAAAAATGTTGTAGTAACTTGATGATTAAAGTATTCAGAATTGAAACCATCTAACTTTTTTCTGTTTAAAAACCAAGATGAGTGTATAAATCACCTAATCACTGTTTAGTGAATTACTTACTTTGTAAATCAGACTGTCCACTAAAAGGTCATGCTGAATCACATTTGACTTAAGCTGTTCATAGTACAAGATATCCTGAAATTAAAAATATTATCATTATCAGACTGAGACACAACCTTATATATAAACTAACAAAGCCAATTCTTAACTACTAAAAAAATACATATAAACATATGTTCAGCTGAAGAACCCACTGCATAATTTATGAAGCATTCTATCATGGTTTATTCTAGTTTAAGCCTTAAGAAATTAAGCAGATATTTGAGACATTAGAAAATTACTTCCCCTTTAGAATTAATGAGAATGAAGGAATTAGTTCAAGTAAGAGATCTGCATTTCCAACCTTTGGTTCTTTATATACATAAACCATTTTCAATGCTCGAAATCATGCTTTTTTCCTTTATTACCCTCTATTTCCATACACCCCTCCACCAATAGGTTCTGTTGTGTATCTTCTAGCATTAGTGAGTTGCTGCAAGTATTTGATGTTAATCTGACTCTCCAAATAGTTTAAATTTGTGCAAAGATGAAATTGTATATATATTTTAAAAATCTTGTGAAGAACATAAAGAACTCAAACCTTTTTTTAAACTCCAATTACTTCCTAATGTCTACAGAACATACTACACAAGGATGAAATGATGGGAAAGAATCAGAACAAGCACTTCTCTGCTTTTGCTTATTTTATCCCTTTCTTCTTAGAAAGAGCTTGCAAAGGAAAAGAAGAATTAAGTATTGCACTATCATCATGTAATTCTAAACCTCTAAATTCCTCTCTGCCATTATACAATTGAGTAACAGTTTCAGATTCAATAACACAGCTTCAGATTTGGAATCACTCATTAGATAGATCAGCAGTCCCAAAGCTCCTTCCCACTTCACATAACTATTCTGATTTCAGTGTCTCTGTGGACACCACAGAAATGCTTGCATATTCCAACATACTCTTTACATAACATTTACTCCTGAATTATTTGCAAAAAGGGTTAGTCTGGAGTAAGGATTTAAAGAGCAAATGGGAAGTAAGATGGAATTTTGAGAGGGAGAAAATTAAAAAAAAAAAAAAACAATTAAGAGAAGGCCGGCCAACACTCGAAGTGTTCTTTGTATTAACCCAAAACTGAGAAGTGGTGAACAGCATACAATCAAAAAATATTAGAACTGATATATTATTAAACTAATAAGTTGAAATGAGGGCAAACCCTGTGCTTATTAACCACTTATAAATACCACATAGAAAATACTTCCATTTTTCTTTCTGAGAAATAAAAAGCAGAGGTATAAATACTGCACTATTTCCTTACAAAGAATCAGACATATTACTAAATGTAAATTATTTACAGTATGAATACAGCACAATGTAAATATCTTTAAAGCTACAGAGAACTAATATTAAAGTCACAATTTTAAAGTATCAATATTGTAGCCTAATTAAGTGTAACACTGTCAAATGAGTAATGTCTAAAGGCTTTTTTTTTCCATCTCAAATGACTGTATACATTAGAACAGAAGAAGCTAATACAAAAAAAAAAAAACAAGCTAAACTTTTTTCATGCTAAGCAAACAGCATGATTAACTGTTTCTTTTGCACAGTACTCCTGCATAAAGAATGCTACACTGAAACTCATGGCTACAAGCATACTAGATAATGCAACTACTAATCTATTGTAACTTGGGAAAGAGATTCTAATAACCTCATGGTTTCCCTGTTAATATTTCCTAGTTTTCAGTTCTCTAGAATTCCTTGAACTGTTAAAAGGCTGTTTGGAAGTGCGAGATGAAAGTGGAATGAAAAAATGAGTAATCTTTTGAGACACACATACAGAGCACGCTTTAAATTTATATACAGAAACAAGTTTTCTTTTTAAAATACTTTCATCTGAGGTCACACAGTGGGTCCAAGCCACAAATGAACTTTATCACTAGTGTTCTGTGCTAAGCTTCTCCATCCTAAATTATCACAGCATCTTAGACTGGTTAGGATTGGAAGGGACCTTAAAGATTATCTAGTTCCAAACCTCTGCCATGGGCAGGGACACCTTCCCTTAGACCAGGTTGCTCAAACATCCAGTCTGGCCTTAAACACTTAGAGGGGCAGAACATCCACAACTTCTTTGGTCAACCTGTTCCAGTAAATTCTTTCCAATTAGAAAGCCTTTCAATTATGTTTTACATTTGCTTACAAGAGTCTCCTGTTATTCTGAAAACTATATAAAGTCACAACTAAAAACTAATCATTTAAGTACATGCACCATTCATCTTAACAGTCAGAATAACTTGGTATTAATTGCTGCTGATTTATTCACACTTAAAATAGATTTAATGATTTGGTATGTGAGGAATGACTTTACTGAATGTATGAAGAACAAATTTCTGGACAAGAAAAAAGATATTCATAAATGATGCTCTACTCCACTGACATCATGAGTTTAAAGTGCTGGTTTCAGTGTAGTTTTGTTTATGGCACCATACTGAACTATGATTGTTATGTCATTAATTTCTTAAAATGTTTATTAGCTTCCTATGCCTTAATTCAACTGCATTAATTGAAATGCAAATAATTATGTTAATTGCAATACCAATAGTCAGTGAATAGTATCGTCCACAAAATAACCCCAGAAATCTGCCAAAAGAAATATAAATTCAATATTTTAAACCAGAACAGAGGATTTGTTATTTGCTAATCCAGAATGACACATGCATTTAATATATTTTGTAACATATATTTTTGCTTTCACAAAGTTACAGTATAGAAATTTTTAATTTCCTACCTTGTGTACTGATTTTAGAAAACAACCTACTTGTAAGAATATGGACAAATACTATCTGAGAACAGAGATTTGAATTACTTAACCAATAGTATGCACAATTTCAGAAATATATATCCTTCCCAATTTTCCTCAATTTGTTTCAGCTGGGGTAAATATTTTAAACAAGTAAGAAGGTGGTAAGAATAAGCAACATGATGTTTTGGGCACTGTCTTAAAAGAGATAACTGAGCTCAGATTCTTCAGCAACTCCCAGAAACTGAATGCAAGTTCTTTATAACTCAGTTGAACACTTTTTCAGTATGATCTTAAATGAAAAGGGTCAACAATTCA